>CAJNIZ010006302.1:51025-112185 GCA_905231905.1 Symbiodinium pilosum
TGCATAACCGGGTCCAACATTAGTATGACACGCGGAGCATTATACTTGATTGCAAACTACAAACCAAGATTTCTCAACCCTCAACCCTCAGCCCCCAAATTCTAAATCACAAAAAAAAACCTTGGATGCTTTGAAGGCCTATCTATCCGGAGTCTGCATGGACCGGAGTACAATCCGTAAACTCCCGCATTTAGTCAGGAACAACGAAAGAACCTAAGCACAAGCTGTTGGGGGTTGATATACCTACCTTGTGGTAGGTGATAAGGGGCTTCAAATGTGAGATCCCTACTCATCTATTTGTTTGCTAATGTTCTTGTTTCTGGCGCCTACGCTTACCCTAAACCTTAAACTGTGAACCCTAACCCCTGAACCCTGAAACCCCCATTTGGGCAGGTCATCGAGGGGCAATTCGAGGAGGACGACGGCGTGGCATGGCTCACGTTCGAGTCAGGGAGCCCAGATCAAGCTGCTTCGTGTGGGTCTAGGATTTAGGACCTGTAGGTTGGGAGCAGAGATTGCCTCGTATCTCCCAATACGTTTTTCATTCATACCCCAAGGAGTTGTTTAAAGCAATGTTTATCCGTTTGGGTCTACAGGGCTAGGGGGTTGCAGTTCCTAAGCTTGGGAAAATGACAGTTGGCTTCGTGCTGTTGGCACAGGAATTGGGACGTTGGGATCTATGGGGCTGTTGGTGTGTTGTTGGGGTAAATGGGGTGAAATTGAGGCTGTGAAGGCTTTGGATGTTTGCAATGTTGGAGCCCTGGGTTCAAATCCTTGCTGACCCAGCCGTTTCTAAGTGTGCTGCACATGTGTTCTAAATAATTGGCCTCTGAAATCAGGCCGCATGTCTGGGCTGCATTCCTGTTTCTGTAGAGACTTCGGGTACTAGCGCATTTCTAGCCAGTCTGTCCCCAGAAAGCCCATGAGGGATCTAGCGCATTAATCGACGTTGAGGTTGATGCCTTTTACTTTCATCCTCTTGCCCAGTGCCCTGGGACATTTGTCCGCAAACTCTGTATCTTGTCAGTTCTTGTTTGGAGGCATATCTCCCTCCTCGCCTTGAGTACTCGTCTTGGATTGTGCTATATGCCTCAAACGCCCGCCAAAAACCCAAACCCCAAAACCCTAAAGCCCGAACCTCCGCAAATCCTGACCGCCTAAAAACCCAAACCCTGTCCCACTAAACCCTCAAGCGTATAGATAGCATGTAAGCCATAGCCACCTCTGAGGAAGCCGGATGCGGTCCGAAGCCTACAACGGTCTTGCTTAGTTATACTCACGCACTATCTTAGGCAGGCTGCAGTGATCTCAGCACTGGTAAAGATAGGACACAGCTGGGATCGGGTTTGGAAGGCACTCGAATGTAAATGGGGAGCTGCTGAGATGACAGAAGATTGTAGTTACTGGAAGAATAACACGGCTCCATTCAGGCTCGAACTACTAGCAGCAAAAGGCAAGATAATGGTATGTTATGGATCCAGGGACCCATTTTCTGGAATAGGGGGAGGGCTTGAACTCTTCGACTGGAGGAGCCCGAATACCTGAAGGAGGGTTTTGAGCTGCATTTTGCATGTCTGCTGAAGGGTCTGGATTTTTTCGAAGGGTCTGGGTTTTTTCAGAGGGCTGCAAGGTTTATAGGGTTTAGATTATGGAGTTTGCTAATGCCTGTCAAATCTTCGCAGCACTGCTGGCAGTTCCCTTTTCAATCCTCACATTGTTTGCGTCTACAGCGGGCAACTTATACATGACAAGTAATCTCAATTTCGTACATCTCTACAGACGCGCTGTAAGTCTTGGGAAGCAGTATCTCAAAGACCTTTGTACGGGAAGAGGAAACTGGCTGAAGCAGGCCTCAACTGCACATTTCGACTTCGACGGCGGCACCTGGGTTGCAGCAGAGTTCAGGATCTGTATGTTATGTGGGGGGCTGAACTGTCCCTAGGAAAGTGTCCTTAAGGAACCATAGCTGCTGGCCCCTAGTTGCGTTCTGCACTCGCTATGTTGGGACAATGCCAGTAGAAGGTTGAGCGTTTTTTTGCACCAATGTTAGGGGACAAAGGGTTTGAGAGTAGGCTTATGGGTTGGCAAATCTACAGGTTGGGCCGCTCCTACTTAAGCAAATGTTGGAAGAACGCCTATAGCTAACTACCTTTATCCTCGTTTCAAAGCCTACCCACTTCTACCCAACCAAGGCACGTGTATATATAAATATATATGTATACTGTATATATGCACACCTGTTTACACCTCTCTCACTCTCTCTCTGTCTCTCTCGGAAGTGTCTCAAAATTAGATCTCGTATGACCAGTCAGAAGGACCCTCGAAATGTCCACTTAGGGGTTATCGGGATATATGCGGTTTAAGCTACTGGAAAAACACAGCACCCAGGAACTCTAGAGCCTTTTGCTTCTTGCACAAGGTACTGCGGTAGGGTTAGCCCCTCTACACCAACAAAAACCTACACCGGGCCTAAGGCGAGCTGGCAGATCAGATTATCAAGGTCCACCTGGGCATACCTGGGCTTCTTCCATAAACCACTTCAAGGGCTTGTACTGTAGGGAGCAGGTAGGGTCAGATAAGGAATGGAATGAATTAGAACATGCAAGATGACACGGGAACTTTGGTTATATATTGATTTTCATGGTTTTATCAGATTTTCCAAGAACGAAGCGTCCTTTCTTGGGGGTTCCCAACACAAGGGTTATATAGGGATCCCTATTGGGGTCCTCCTGTCCATGGAAACTACTATAGGGCTTTGTGATTTGGTGTTCAGGGCTTTTGTGTCGTTTAAGTTGGGCTCAGGGCTTGGAGCCTAGGGTCGGGCATTTCGGGCTTAGCGGCGGCTTAGCGATTTATGGTTCCAGCAGGTAGGGATGGCAAGCCAGGACTTTGGTTGAGGATGGGGATTTCTGGTTGTTGGATTGAGGCTTAGATGTGTTGGTCCGTTTAAGGCAGGTTCATACCTGTGCAGGTTGCAGGGTACATGTACATCTGGATTCCCTCCTAACCCCCCATATCTTACCCCCTAGCCCCCCCCCTAGTAAGGGTTACTAACCAAGAGGGAGCCTAGAACAGGTTGTATAGGAGGGAGTAGTAGGGGAATCCATGATGTCTGACCCCCTGTTTGGAGTTGTATGGGCCTTCAGAAGTGTGGACGGCTAAATGATGACCTGCAGATGCTCGGAATGTTCAAAAGCAGTTCCTGGTGGGGTAGTTACCAGGTGGGCACACCCTTGTAAGGAGGACTCCTACAAGGGCATTTGGGGTATGGGAGGTCTATGTATACAAAATGACACTAGACTCCGTAAGATGCCATGCAGTCCCTTGTATGGGTGCGGTCGGATTGCCTTGTGTCTGGTCATACTCACCCCGAATGATTTAGACCCCTACTCCTTAAGTACTTTAACTCGCTCATTGTTGGACATGTTTTTTCCATATTTGAAGCCAGTATCAAATGTGAAAGTTAAACTGCTTCATAATGTGCCAATACCGCAGGTTCTCTAAGAGCATGTGCCTTTTTCCTGTTATCTATCTTACAAGCTAAACAGAGCTGCACAGTTCCTACCAGGGCCTCAGAGAACTTAGAGAATAAGTTTTTGGGTGTGGAGCTCCATGATAGAAATCATGAAGGGAAAATAGTCATACTAGTAGTCATCGAGTTCTTATAGTCCTTAGAGTGATCATAGCAGTTATAGATATCATAATCATTATAACAGTATAGGAACAGGTATAGTAATCATAATACTAGTAGTAATAGGCATAAATATGCAAATACAAAATGAGAATACTGGTAGTAGATATGTGTGTTTCAGAGCCTGGTCGGCAGGTCGAGCTCATCGAAGAAGACTGATGCAAAATCTGCCAGAACCGTCGAACGCGGATAGACCGTCACAACTGGTAGGAAGGCTTTGGTAATTCTTGTTCCTGTCATTCTAACCATTCTCATTACTACGATGACCATTGTTATTCTTTCAGACCTTTGTTATACTACTAGCTGTTACTATTAGAGGCCCTACCTCTATAGAATGAGGACCCCATAACAGTCATTTGGCAGTCATACGGTCGTTGTTCTAGGGCTTGTCGGTTACCAAAACCTTCTTGTTGGTCGCATCGCGGGCGTTAGTCGTCCAAAAGCTCGTCACGCTTTTTGTCAGCAAGCAGCCCATCACCTTCCTAAGCCTCACTTACGGGTGATTAGTAGGGAGAAAGGGAATATAACACCTATAGTATCCCAATGTAATATATATTCCCTTAAGCCCTGCTAAACTCCAGTAAGCTCAGCCCATGCAAAGATCACAGAAGCACAAGATGTAGTTTCTTATTTGGTTTCCTTCTGGATTAAGAGCCTTGCGGGGGGCTGTGACGAAGACGGCCTCTTGGCGAGGTTTCGTCCCGAACTGAAAGGACCCCTTAAGATGCGAATAGGTGACTGTTTTGTGGGAGGTACGCTGCACATCAATTATGTTGCCGACTCGAGAGCCTCAAAATGCTGTGGCTGGACCCCTCATGTAGGCAGAATACTGGCCCAAACCCTTGCAACAAGTCTACAAGACATTTATTCTACATACTTTCGAGGTCAGGTAGGGTGTAGGGTGTTGATTGGCTTTCCAGGAATAGCTTGGCCTGCTGCGCCTCTGCTTCTGGTTTAAGGTGGGAAGCCGGAGAAAGTCAGTATCCACAGGACTTCAGGTGAATGGAAACCTTGTCTTTTCGAGGGCTTTGGGGCCCATCATCAGAAACATGGGTCTGTCTGGGAAACCCTTATCCCTATAATCCCCTATATAAACCCAGTTTTCATTTCATTTTCCACATTCTTTTCCATTTGATTCTCNNCCCCTAATTTTAGGAAACCCCAAAACGCCAAAAGACCCTATAGTGGGGGGGAGTAGAGCCTCCATGGCTTCCAGTACTCCAAAATCCCCGATCGATGGTATATGCATTTTAACATGCAGAAACTGCTAATCTGCTGTTTCTGCACAGGGGTTCGCCTGGTATACTGTACCCCATATACCTTGTTCGTACATCCCGCAAGAAGGACCCATTATATTCAGAAGCAACAAGCTCGGAAACGCCGGGTTCAGTCATCAACAGTACGCGCATTCCATGTTTGCCGTAAAAAGCTATGTGTTGAAAGGCTACGCTGGCAGCTGCTTCATTCGAGATGACAGGCATCCATGGGTAGCTCTCACGATTTGAAACTTCGATCCCTAATTTTCGAGAGGCGTAGACGAACTAATCAGCAGCAGTCTCTGATGCGGATTTCGGCTACTTTGCATGAACGCTAGAAGCGGGCACTTCCAAAACACCCTAACTTCAAAACACCTAAGCCCAACACCCTCACACACCAAACTCCCCAAAACCTAAACCTAAACCTCTGAACCATAAAGCTGTGACCCGCAAGTAAACATGCCGCCCAATGCTGATGGCATGCTTTGTCTCTGAGAGGTGGGTCGTTGGGCTGGTGCTTGCTGTTTGGGGTTCAGAGTTAGAGGTTAAGATTGAAGATTTTGAGTTCAGGGCTTATGAGTTACGGGTTAAGGCTTCAACTTGAAGATGTAGAAGTTAAGGTTTGGGGATCTTGGGTTTAAGATTTGGGGCTTGGGGCTTTTGGGTTTCGGGCTTTGGGTTAAGTCTTTAGGCGTTTCGGGTTTGTGGGCGCTAGAGCTTGGGGATTTGGGGTTTGGGGTTTAGGGTTGGGGGCTGATGGACTTGGTGTGCAGGAAGTTGAAATCTGAGGGTGAGGAGATTATGTTAAAAGAGTTTTGGTAATCTCAACCTCTAACATGAATGGAGGCCTATGACTCTTAAATTACAGGGGGTCCTCATTTTAACAGGGGTTGCCGGAAGCCGCTGGCCAGTTTAGTGGGTCATCTTGGAGGAATTTCGAGGCCTGGGGTATAGGGTTGATGGTTTCTGGGGCTCTTCCCCCAGGCATCCTTCTGCAAGCATAGTGAAGTATATCTTGGGTGTAGGGTTTAGGTACAGCATGGGCCCCTACCCAGCAATTGTGGTACTATAGGAATATGTTTTCACGACCGCAACAAGGTGAGCCAGGAATGGCGCTTGTTAGACCACCTCTTGGCGGACGACAAGCGCCGACAAGAAATGCTGGCGGCTGCAGGTGGGAAAAGCACCGTTCGAGATTTCTGAGCCAGCCGCCCAAGCGTAAAGCTGTGCAAGGCCAGGAAGGGCTAAGCTGGATGGCGCTGCAAGCTACCTTGCTGCAGAACTTACGTTCAACTATGCTAGACAGAAACTACGTAGAACTGGGACGTGTCACCGGCGAGGTCTCCTACTTTGCACATTTGCCTGGCATGCGCTCAAGTCCGAGGGAACAGCAGGTCATCCTTTGATAGGGTTAGAATAGGGTTATTCTCGTCTGGGTGAACCCCAAATCCCTAAACTCTAAGCTACTTCTTTTGGGGGTGCCGCGAGTCTCCTCATACCCTCAGATGGTTGATTCAGGTTCTAGGCACAAACAGGTTCTAATGGCCCGCTTGGATTTCCACATACAGTAGGGGGGAGAATGCAATTGCATCCCTGATAGCGGCATGTTTACACGAGCAGCAGTTTATAAGGAATGGCTAGATTCGCCTAGATGTGCCATCTCTCCAGATGGGTTGCCTTGAGCAGTTATATAGGCATCCAGCAAAACAAGTGAGTAATTAGTGTGTAGTCAGAGGGCTTTGGCAAGCCTAACCCCTAGGACCCTATAACCTATAACCATCAGGTGACTATACTGGGGCCTGGATGTGGGCTGGTTGAGGTTACCAAAACCTTCTTATTAGCTTGCGACGCCCCATCTTCGATTACATAATTCAAAAGTCCCTCAACCAAACCAAGACAGAAATCCTAATTCCAGAAGTGGCTTCTAATCCATGGGTGAAGTTTAGGAATGGCTCTGTAGTACCGACCACGACGCAGATTAAGTACCCAGGTTCGGTCATATCTTGGGACAATACTTTTTCTATGGCAGTAAAGCATAGAGCGGCACTTGCGGAGGCAGCGTATAAGCAATTAAGATTAGTATGGAACAGTTCCATGCCACGAAAGCGTAAATTGTTCATATTCCGGTCGGTCTTTGTGAGTACGCTAGTATATGGACGTGACGCGCTTACCCTAACCCCGAAGAACATGCACAGAATCAATGGTGTTTACTTCAGGTTTCTCAAACGTATAGCGGGGATTAAGGCTTCGTACTACTCGAGGGTCAGCAACCACGTAGTATGGCGAGAGGCCAACTACCTACAACGCCCCTTGGACAGACTTTACAACCTGCAGTATAAAATGATGTATAGGGTCTTTACGTCCCCTATATGGAAGACCCATTACATAACGTGGTGGTTCAGCTCAGCAAACAGAGACCGAATAGTCATTAAGGGAAGGCATAAAGGTCGTAAGCGTCCGTACTGGTTAGAGACCACAACGCAAACCTTCTTCCCAGAAAGGTGGCCATACGCTCTAGATGTAGCGACTTAGGGAAATTTTGGTATATGCCGAAGTAAATAGAGACCGGAGAAGCACAGGGCAAGCGCCAATGCGCGCTCCGAAACGCGCACGGCGGTAGCAAAAATAGGAATATGTTGGGACCCAATATCAATACCATGATTTCCTCTGGTCACTATCAATGGGTGGGTCCGACCTAGAGCCTACCCGAAAACTTTCTTTGATAATCACGTGTCCAGGTTGGGTTTTAAGAGTTTGCACGATGCTCCAAATGAAGCTTTCTGGAAATCGTTGGCCCCCTTTATCAGCTGCATCCTCATGATGGGAACTATAGCCGACCTGATCGACCCTGATGTTGGCCTCCAGAAAAACTCTGCATGCATTTGTCTCCCAGCAGCCGAGATTTGTCAGCCTCACCCCGCATCCTTCTGTGTCCTAGCGGGACCCAGCTACCATGACTCAGCTCAGAAAATGCTCATGTGCCAACGTCGGAATCATGAGATGCAGGCAGCAACCCTCAAGGTGGATTGTCCAAACCTCATGCCCAAAAGCTCCTGCGCCGGAAGCCATTAAGGTCCAAGGATTTCCCATGACGCTACCTGGAGCGTTTTGGTCTTGGGGCTTCCTAGGTCTTTGTTTGTATTTTCAATCGGAAATCGAAAGCTCTTTGAAGTCATGGTATGGAAGGCTGAAGAATGGCCAGAACGGTTTTAATGTTTGGCGTGCATTTTCCAGAATTCCCCCAATATCTGATGCTAGCTTTTCACGCCGCGGAGCCATAAATCTCAAACCCGGTCAAGCCTGTTGAATCATGGATGTCCCTGTTCAGCCTCAGGCCGCATGATTGCGCTTGGTTGCCTTGTCTTCCTCCTCAGGCAGGGCAAACAGGATTTCCGGAAGGGAGCAAGCATCGTAAGAAAGCTAAGAAGCGTTCCAGATTGAAAGAATTTTTGGTCCTAGCTGTCCAGGATGTCCAAAAGGTTTCAGGTTTTAGGGCACTTGGGTTTAGGGCTGAGGGCTTCTTATCATGTAGGGCCCCCATAACTTGCCCGTAGTCAGCAGTGGAGGAGGGAACGGAAAACACAAAACTACAATTTCATTGGGGGGTGGGGGGGGGGTGCTATATAGGGACGGCTAAAAAAAGATCCACTCTATCATTCCAAGTTAAAAGGACAGTTTTGTTTCCAGAGCAGCTGGAAGATTGATGTTTGCCACAGGGCGCGTACAGTCCGAGTTCTCTTAGCCAGCCGACGGGTTGTCTCTGGCAGCCTCGTGGAAGGTGCATACACAATCTGGCTCCTGGTGAGAGAAATAAGGTAAGGGTACGCCCATGTTGTCGGCTTGCTGTTAAGGAGTTCAAATTTAGCTAACAAGATATTATGGGTATATAGTAAATAATTCTAGGGTCTCCTTATCAAGGTAACTTACAGTAAGTTCCTAAACAGCAACCCAGGCTGTATCCCAGCCAAGAAGCAGCTTGTCATCCGAAGAAAGGAGAGCAGTGATGAGTACAGTCGTGGCTACCAAAGGGTCCAAGGACGTAAACGGGGCTCTCAACAATTGCTAGAGAAAAAGATACGTCGGGCCAACATTGTATACCATTTTTGATACTTGGACTCTCAGGGATATGACTTTCGGCTAACTTCGGTAGTCTCTATACAACTTCCAAGTGAACCTAGGAGTAACCGTCGGCCGTTGGGTGCGAAGTGTTCTCAGTAAAAAATGACATTAGGATGTTAGGGTTTATTTAGGACTTGAACCTTAGGGCCTTAGGCAATACGATAACATCATACTTCCCATGTTCCTTTCTGTTACCAGTCACCGAAAGTGGAAAGTGTCTGCCCCAAAAAACCTGCCGTAAACCGTACAGCTTCAAACGCAGGATACAGTCCCGTGAACTCTTCAACCCTGAAACCTCGAAAGCAAATAAGGGATGGTTGGGCGAGCATGGCTTAAGCGCCACAGACCCCAAACCTGGGTTTGAGTTTCGGATTTAGGCCCTCTAGTGTAGTACGTGTTTCAATTAATGGTCCTAACACGGGTCCTGGACAAAGAACGAAACCCGAAGCGGACTACATCAGGGGGTCTGCGTAAACCCTACATTCTAAACCCCACACCTTTTCGCAAGCGCTAGAATTTGACTTTGGCTCCTTCAAACTCGGTCTGCTTATAGGGTTTAGGGTTAGGGTTAGGGGATTTTACACTAATAATGGAGAATCAAGTGGACACGAAGATGGAACGTGAAATGGAAACTGGGGGTTGTGTAGTCTAGTAGGCTTCAACTTCGTCAAACGTAAATCCAAACGTGGCTGTTTCTCCAATTACGCCCTGCGCACGCCTGAATAGAGGTGTAATATAGGGGTTATACTGTTGATGGATGAAATCTTGCACCACCTAGGGGCCCTGAACTCTGTAATTCCTAGGACTTCAGGTGGTGCAAGATTTCCTCCATCAACAGTATAGGGATAATTGAAAAGAACATGGAAACTACTAATGAGAGTTTAGAGTTTAGGGCGAGCCCTATGCTAATCCAGTAACCCCCGAATATCCCTGATGCCCCTAAGCCCCCATTCTGGAAATCCCAAACCCCAAGCCCCAGAGCTTAAACTTTATGTCTCTTTCTACTGATTTTCTGTATTTAGATATGCATAGATCGTACACTCTGATTTTATATATATTTGTTTACTCAGACATGATGTATATCTATCTGTTGTAGCTTCCCAAAATATGGGGACCCCAATAGAGACCCCCGAAATAAGATCATCCCTATGTGAGGGACCCCCCAAAAGGGTACCCCCAATTTTGGGCAACCCTCATATGACATGCTAATATGCCCTCCACAGGGTAGGCCATGTTGAAACCAGGGCTGCGGATTCTGTCGCAGCTCTAGCCGCTCACTCAGTGCTTGGAGACGTGCTTCCGGGGTGTATGAACCCAAAACATCCTAGGTTTTAAGTTTCAGTTTTCAATATGTAAGGCTTGGGGTTTTGTGTGTTGGGGGTTCAGGTTTTCGGTTGTCTGAATTTAACGGTTGGGGTCGTGGGTTTTTGGGGGTTTCAGGCTTAGGGTTGTGTTGGCGTTTAAGGGTCGGGGTTCTGGGTGCGCAGGGTTGAGGTTTAGGGTTGTGCGGTGGGGGGTGGGGGGGTGTTAGGATTTAGGACTTAGGACTGGGTCTGGTTGACAGTTGGGAGATTGTTTTTGTTGGGGGGTTGGGGGGGACCTACTTGTAGCAAGTCTTAGTTAGTATGTCTGCTGCTACCCTCATAGGCCATGTTTGTTCAACTTACTTACAAAGTCCACCTGGCCCTCAAAGGAGATCTCTTTAATGCGGGGTTGGGGTTCAGGGTTTAAGTGGGTACTCATGACGTAGTATGGAGCAGTTCTTCGATGAGGTAGTTTGGTTAAGAGAGATATGGCCTCGGTGAGTGATTATCCGATTCCTTAGATACTGCTGACTAGTTGTGTGTGCGGTGTCGATTCGCGAAGGCCCTAAGCAGAAGCTCTTCGCTCGCCCAAAGCCCCTGCACTCTCAATTGTACATGCCCCGAAGCCGCCATCATGCCTCATGAACTGAACTTCTTCAGGAGTAGCGAGCTAGGCTTGAATCACAGGTCTCAAAGATGTTCTTGACGCGCTTGATGTAGCCACTCGCACAATGACTAACTGCCTTTCTTCGGTTGTTGACTTCTGGAGCTAGCACCTGAATAGCCGTCTCAATGATCAAGAGAAGCAAGTCCGTTCTACCGTAAGCAGGAGTCCTACCATATGCAGACCATGAGACGATGTAAGGGGCTACAGGGGGCCATTGAAATCGGATTGAAATCTCGCGGGTTCAGTTAATCCATATAAAGCTCTCGACTCACTCACCGGGGCCTGAACCTAGAGCTTCAATCCCAAAGTTTAAATCCTACATCCTAAGCCCTAAGCTCCAGATCCGAATGCCTGCTTCATCCCCAATATCCCATATACGATACTACAAATACATTCCGTGGTCCATCAGTCTTTCTCATCCCTTCATACGAATATCAAATACCCTCGACCCATTTATGTTAAATATGTCCCCCCAATATATAAGATGTCATAGTGGGAACATTCAGCTTCAACATTGAGGGTGCGAGCGTGTTTAATAATTGCATGAAGGGCTTCAAGCAGGCTGGCGACTCCGAAGTTTCAGACGATCTGGCGAATCTAAGTCTCATCGGGACGGAGGCCAGACCAGTGCTTTTTTCACCTAACGCGGCTCCGGGCTTAGGCTTAGGGTTATGGTTTCCAAGAATTATGTAGCCCAAAAATGGACCTCCCCTCTATTGTCCAGGAACAGAGTTGAGTTCAGCGTGGGCCGCAGAATAAAAGGTACCCACATGAGGAGCTGGTACGCCCACAAACGGACAGGCTCTGGAGTTTGAGCATGGTCGATCCTGAGTCTTGTGGCTACCGGGGAAACTGCTATGGGGTTGCTGTCCTCATTTTCCTTGCATGTGAACACACGGGAACCAGAGAACTTACAAGAGCTCACCTACAATGGGAGGCATATGTAACACGGGGAGGCTTGCCCGCTCTCTTCCCCTTAGTCTCAAGATTCTGGCAGCTTCAACTCGAAAACAAGGTATCTGTAGCCATCATATGACGGTCATCTGGGTTGCTGTTCAGGAACTTAAATTAAGTTACTGTATAGTGGAAATCCTATTACTTGCCACCTGTACCCATTATGGTAGCTTAGTTGAAGTTCCTTAGCATCATATGTCCGTCATAGGATCCTCATTCTGTGGCGGCTTTGGGGGCAGGGGGGGCCTTCTGACAGGTTGTGCCTCTGGATGTGGAGCCGCCATCAAGGGATCCGCGAGTAGCGCCCAACCGATGCCGGGCCGAACTCCTGGTACTGCGTTTTAGGGTTGAGGGGTTAGGGTTTCGGACTTTACTGAGCTTCTGTTAAGGAACTTAAGCTACGTTACTATAAAGGGGCACCGTATTAATTACCATATATACCCGTCATGGTAACTTATTTTAAGTTCATTGACAGCAGCCCAGTTTACAGGATGTAGGGTTTACAAGTTTTAGGTGGTGCGCGGCTTCCCTTATCCACAGTAGAATGTGGAAACCTTAGACCCGATTGAGCCTATTTCACGGCCCTCAAACCCTAAACTGGGTTTTCGGGTTTAGGCTTTATAGGGTTTAGGGTCTAAATGTCTGCAATCCCAAATACGGAGCCACAGACTATTGGTTTAATCCCAGTATGTCCTTAACGTCCTTACGGGTACTCCCACAAGCTCGACCGTAATCGCTAGACCCTAAAAAGCCTATTTCTAAACCCTACCACCTAAAATTTGTAAACCTTACATCCCAAAAAATCCCTATAACCCCTATATAACCCCTATCTACTCCCTATAATCCCTATGGTTTCCCATTATCCCTATACTAAGGAACTGCACTGGGTCTGCAATGGACTGAACCTGGCCCAACTGCATCGCCAGTGCTATTCTACGAGCTGGAGCACGACGAAGCTGAGATTGGTTGAGCTTGGATCATAGGGGTTTAGAGGTTTTAGGGTTTATAGGGGATCTACGGTTCACGGGCGATGTTTCGTGACTGTCTAAACTAGTCTGAGCTGCACGCTCCCCAGCTGCGTAACTACTTCCAACATTGATGGCCCATGCATGACATGTAGGTTGCTCTTAGGAGTGTCGTTGGACAACTACTACACGCTAGAGACATATGGCTACGAGTATAGTAAGATCCAATACGGAATCCGGATGCATACTTGTTCGTAGTACCATGCCCGACCATCAATCCATGCTAATCGGCGCTAATGATATACAAGCCCTATAGCCCTTTCAAGGGACCCCCAAACCCAAAACCCAATGCACCTGGAACGATTTCGTGCTAGGACGGAGCTGGAGCAAACTTCACCTCTGCCATGACCTTAACGGCCTCCATGACCAGCTATGAGCTTACAGGCTACTGGGGGGTTTGGGGTATGGTCCCCCTAAAGTAGATAGAATATGAGGTATATGGAAATTTTATTGTAATATACTCCAAGCTATATTGTATCTACTTAAGGGGGACTGTAGGGTTTGGGGTCTAGGGTATAGGGGTAAAGGCGCAGGGGCTAGGTTTCGGGTTAAGGGCTCAGGGATCAAGGCGTGTGGGAGTAGAGATCTAAAGTGCGGTTGCATATTTCAGGTGATCGGCCGGGAGTGTATGCTTGGGTCATTCAGTGCCTTTAGGTCCAGTGTCAACACCCCAGTTTTCACTAAGGCTTTCACCTTGTAAACCCTGAGTTCCCGAGCCCTTCAGCCTCAACCCGAAAATCTGGAAGCTGTCGCAAATCTTCCTCGACTCGAGCGCAATTAAGAATACGGAGGTATGATTTTTGTTACTGTCCCTAAATAATGGAACCAGGAGGGGATGGGCCAGCAATTGTACCAGCCTAGGGGACCATGGCATCAGCAGCTGAAGTGTTGCCTCTTACAGGATGGTGTAAAGGGGTTGCTGGAACAAGGGAGCCTTAGGGACCCAAGGAGATGTGAGGATTACAAAAGGATCCCTATCATCCTAGACCCTAAACCCTTAAATGAAGGATTCTGTCGGGACCATGTTGAGACCCCCGCATATGCGGTTTGATAGAGGTAACCGTACAGAGGTTACTGAGGTTACCTCCAGAACTCTTCAAATGCTGGTACACCTAAAGACTTGGGATGATTGAGAACTCGAGCGTAGGACTGCTCGAGTAACACAAACCCACCTATCCACAAAGCTCTTGCAACCAAGCCTTGGGTGCCCAAGAGACTTTTCCGGAAAAATGATAAACACTCTAAGCCCTAAATCTTATGGAGACCAAGGCACCTCAACATTATCCTCTTCAGAAAGGTTCGACTGATGTTCTTGAGCTTTTCATCCAAAACGCCCTTTGAACCCTAGCCGCAACCAGAGACCGGAACTTTTCAAATGCTAGGTCTTCCCAGACGTTTAAGCATGCAGAGCTGAAAAAGAACACTCCCAAACTGCAAGACTATAAGAGTTGAATTACCCATGCAGTACATACTTTGGGCTCGAATACCTTGCTGTGCATATAGTTTAAGACCTGAGTATATGCCAATTTAGCGCTTGGTTCAAGACCCTCAACGTTAAGCCTTAACCCCCTAAACCGCTGAACCCCAAATCCCAAAACCTCAAAGTGCGTAAAAGAAGGCTTAATGCCCGGGGGCCGCTACCGGGTACGGCTGCGCGCTGCGACCGTAGCTGGGTGGACGCCCTGGAGCCCAGAGGCTACCGGGAGGTTTGTGTAGGTCATATGAGCCATAGTCATAGTCTAAACTCCTCTGTATAGGGGATTATATGGGAAATTATTGTAGGGGTTATTAAGGGGTTATTAAGGGGGATACTAGGAGTTTAGACGTTCTGAAATGGTAATGTAAAGAAACCACTGAGGTTATGTTGGGGTTCTCCAGGGATAATGGAAAAGAAAACGGAAACTACTATAGTATATTGGGGTCATACAGGGTTTAGGGTTTTGGAGCTTGGGTGTAGGTGTTTAGGGTTGGTAAGGTCTAGGATTTCGGGATTGAAGCTTATCAGTTGATTCAGGGTTGTGGGTTTAGAGGATTGCGAGGTTTCGGCTCTGGCCTTCGCAGGATGTGAGAAAAGGCTTGCATCATGGCTTTCTTAGGTGTTCCACAACTTGCTGGAGGAATGCAAATGGGTGATTGTACTATGAATCCCCAACACTCCTTAATCTTGCCCAGTCCTCCCCATGGCTCCTTACGGTTCCTCAGTGCCTACCCCCCTTGGAGCCACCCCCTTTTTTTGGCTTGGTAATTGTGGGCGCAGACCGTACTGTCGATAAAACCTTAGCTGCAAATAAATTGCATTTTACCTATCATCTGGGATGCCGTGCTTCCGAGCATGGTTTGCCTCTTGCTTGTTCTTAGGCCTGCTACCACTGGCCTTTGGTTAGCTGGGAATGAAGGAAGGCAAAAAAAAATGGAAACTACTATAGTGTGTTATGAAGAGGCTACTGTAAGGATTGTTTTTCTTCATTCCAAGCTAACCAAATGCCAGACTATGAGTACAGTTGGGATTGCGTTTCACTGAGTAGGTAGACGACTTGCTTGGTACTGATCAGTATGACGCACAGGACAATGTTTGCATATGTCTCTTATTGCATGGGTTCAACAATCCAACTGGCGTGGTTATTGTTGGTCTTGACGGGTTGAGCTTAGACCTCTCTAGCATTAGTAGCCTGAGCCCAAATATCGCAAAGATCTTCATGGTTATGCTTCAGGGAGGCGGAGGATGGGTAGCGAGCGTTGGTAAGCTGATCGGTCTTCCGAAGCTTCCACAGCTGGATTCCCCGACTATGACAGGTATCATAATGTTTGAGGGGGACCCTTGCTTTGAAAATGTCATCAGGGATTTTTTCAGATTTGTGTAACAGGTCAATAGCATTTCAATTGCTTGGACAGTCTTTCACGAGGCGCTAGACTTCCCAAGCATTGCCCGAAAAGAAGAGACTACTCAACATCGGGGAAGTTCTGAACTAATCCCTACGTATTCCTTTCAGGTGCACATTGTGATCTCCTTACCCATACATCTCTAAGGTCTCCAAGAGCTCCAACTTTGAGAAGCCCCTATCTTCAACGAGCGCCCAGCCTTTAGTGATGGCTACCCAGACTTCATAATGAGGTCTGTACCCTCTTCGACCTTCCTCAGTTTGCTCCTGCTTCTAGGCACCCCCAAAAGGGACCTGCGTGTTTTCGGAAGCCCCCCATGTTTCAAGGCTGGCTTTTTCGCCTGCGAGCCTCCAAGTGCTCCGAAAGGTGGGTTCGTCAGCAGCGCACGTGAGTTCCACACACGAAGCATGCCTTCGTGGAGGTCATACCAAGCTACCGATGCTAATGAAGCTGTGTAGAGTAGAGGTGTCCGTTGAAGCATCAGTGATTTCCCTGGGTTAGGATCATGAGATCGCATAGCCTGTTCAGCTTAGGAGCTGGAGTTGTTGCCGGCATCAACTGCGTGCAACCAGATATTCCCATAGAAGTTCCTGGGAAAGCTTGCAGCGCAGGGCACAAGAAGCCTTCTATAAACAGAATTGGACGTTCCTGCAGAAGGGGCCCCTACAAAGCCTGGACTCTTGCTACAGGTACCCCCCACAACATCAAAAGGACCCCAAAGTTATGGAAAGCCTTACTTGAATCCCACGAAGGGAAAATGAGGCAAATTACAAGTACAGAGGAGGATGTAGATGATGCCCTGGGGATCCAAATTACATAAACTCGTATTCTTGATGGAATCTTTGGGGACCAGTATCGATAGTTTCTATCGACCTGGAGTAGGTGTTTACAGTATTTTAGGAAAGCGGGCCTTTTGCGGGGAAAATCTGATTTTAACCCTGACCTGGCTGCTCGAGTCCTTAAGCTCCTTAGCTTAGCCTCTACCTGGACCCCAAAAGTAGGTAGAATAATAGACAAAACCACCTAAAACAGCCCAAACGGCAATTTTTCCCAAGCCTCCAAACCCTAAGCCCCAGACCTAAACCTTAAACCCTAGACCTCACCATTGTCCTTAAGCTTAAGGCCTGTTCCCTTTTTATCTTTCCTCCAGGTGTGGACACCGCCTGGGGACTGAACGGCCTTCGGCCTTATCTCACCTGGTCTCCTCCGAACGATCCTTGGGCTTGTGGAGTGTAGGGTGAAGGGGTATAGTGGGCTTTTAGGGGCTGTCTACGGATTTATACAAGGTTCCTGAAAATAGTTTTTAATTTCTGTTACCCGGAATCCTAACATTTAGCTGAAATTATAATTTCTACTGGGGTTCCAAATCCCTTAGAGATTATATAGGGACTATAGTATATAGGTGTTATATCTCCATTCGTGACCTGAGGATCTGGGCGGTGGCTCTGGCCCTGGAGATCACATCCGAGTCTTGGCCAAGTAGAGGCCCTTTCGGACTGCTAGGCATGTACTGTATGGGCATTACGAAGAACCAGTTCAGCGGGTCGGAGAGGAATTATTTTGAGAAACTCTCACCTGGTCCATGGCTTCGAGTTTCCGGATGTAACGGATCGCAGGATAGTTTGCGAAAAGAATGGATCCTTCAGTTGTCCCTATATCATCATCATCATCATCATCATCAACATCGTCATCAACCGTGATGAGCCTCGTTACTTTTCCGGCACTTCGGCAAGCACCGAAAGCCTAAACTCTAAGCCGCTTCTATCGAGGGGTTTCTGGGGTAGTCTTCGAAAACTCTATACTCCAGATACTTCCTCCATCCCTAAGCCATCAACCTGCACCTTTCGCGTACATACACGCTAAAAGGGCCTAAGACCTATAGGCCTACAGAGATTATGGAGTCTTCTAGCTGCAAGTACCTTCAACCCTAAGGGCCTGACCTTCGACCCACAATATTGAAGCCTTAAGCCCTACCAAGGGAACCCAAACACTGGAAATTCTTAGGGTCCTTTNNACATCCCTATATAGAGAATTAGGGAACCCCAAGAATTTCCAGGGTTTTGGTTCCCTTGGTAACACCCTTTGGGTATATTATAATAAGATCCCCATATACCCCATATTCTATCTACTTAAGGGGGATTATAACACCCAGGTATTACGGAGTATATCGTGTGGCTGCAAGTCTCGGGGGATCCTGCCCGGGCGGTGGCCCAAATCGCTGGCGATCGGACGCAGTACGAAATAGATCTTCCCGACATGTTTCTTGGGTGGAAGTTGGCTAAAGATTTTGGGTTTTTCCTATGCTTAAAGTCACTTTAAAGTCTGGATGGCATCTAAAGTATAACTGTATTTATTAGTACCCCAATCAGGGACCAGGTGTTGGGCCTTCCAACGTCGGACATGTAGCCTTTTTTTCAGATATGTAGCAGGTTCAGTGATTAGGGTTTGGGGATCTGGGGGTTGTGACAAAAATTGCGCTTTCCAAGGACACAGGGATATAGCTAACGAGCTTCTGCTTTGGCATAAGCGCCCACTATTCGGTGCTCAATAACATCTGTTAAGAGAGGGTACTGGGAGGATCGCGATCTAGAAATGTAATTCAGGACCAGTCGCAAGTGTGGAAACAGTAGACGTTGCCTCTTGTTCCGTGCAGGTTCCCTCTATCTCAGAATCCCCTGCAATCCCTATGTAATAATGCTCTCTCTATATACACTTACATTCCCAGGTTCCATTCCATCTTCCATGCTCGTCTCCAGCTGATTCTCCGTTATACCTATACCCCAAAACATGGAAGGACTTTCCATTTCATTGCGCATACAAGTTTCCACGTGATTCTCCATTATCCCTAAACCCCACCGTAAATCATATAGTGTGGCAGTTAGCATTGTGTTTTGATTTTCTTTTATCTAAACCCCTTAAACCAAAGTCCTTTTCGGGGCCCTAAACTTTAATTTAAATTCCATGGCCGATCCTCATTCCCGATAGCATGTGATGTTTTTGATTTATAGGGCATCGTCCAAAGAAGTTGGGGCATCCAGGGTCTAGATCTAGGCCGATTGTCCTTCTTTACATGTTTTTGGGGTTTAGGGTTTAGGCTTATAGGGTTTAGGGTTTAGGGTTTAGGGTGGGGGTCTTAAACCCTTAACCCTTGCCCGGCGCCCCTTGGGTCCTACTTGTAGGCCAAGCTGGGTTTCTCAAATCAGGTGTAGCTTTCCAAGCCCACAACAGCTGTTAGCCTGATTCCATCAGACCCGGACCTTGAAAAAATGTAAAATGTGGTTTCCCAAAATCAAGGGTACTTCTTGGAGGTCCCCATAGTCAAAATTATAGAGGTTTGGAGTTTATATTGGGTCCCCTAGTCATAGTCCTCGACCTTCAACTCCAACTGCGAACCCTAAACCCATGTGCTTGGACCTTTTTGCTACCTGGGGCTTCATTGAATGCCTGGATCCCTATATAGCTTCCCGGGCAAATTAATCTGTAAAACAGTTATAGTCAACTACCTCAGAGCTCAAAACCCTGGCAGTTTCAGGGTTTAGGGTTATAGGGCACTATAGCATACGGAGGTCGTTGCAGCCCCAAGTTTCCTAGCAACCAGAGGCTCCTATGTACTTCCTATTGGAGTAGCATACCATACTACCATACCTCACTCAACCGCCATAACACCAAAAAGGAAACTTCCAAGATTCCCGTTTAGTTGCCCTTGTTTAGCCCCAATATAGCCCTAATATTACCTCAACGGGTTCAACCCTAAACCTGTTATTTGGAGGTTTAGCTCGAAGTTCCTGTTCTCAGTCCAAGCTCGGAACCAGGACGCGGTGTTTTGTTTGTTTTTTTGTTTGGGGGGGATGGTACGGGTTTCGCGGAACCACCCCTCTATGCTACCCCCTAGGTTGCCCCCTCAATTAGATTTACATCATGGGCCCAAGCAAGTGAGCGCTGTAGGGATTTTCGAGTTTGAGAGGCTTGGGATAAGATTTGACAAGGCGTGCAAGACCTTTGAGGCTTCTCAACAAGGAGGCGCATTTCAACATTGCGGGTCCCCTATTCCGGATTGTATAGAGGATTTGTTGCGAAACCTCTATAATAGCTCTCAGAGCTTGAGCCCTACCTCCGTCGATCTGCCGAGGATTGCTAGCGGACAGGCGAAGACTTCCTGGGTAGGGTGAAGAGCATTGTTCTGTTGGCCTTGAGGGGTGCTAAGCGTTCAGTGTCCAGGGTTTTTGGGTCTGCGGGTCTAGCGTGACGAGACTTAGGCTTCAGGAGTTAGCTGAGATGCACAGCCAGAATTCCCGCGTCAATCTGAGGGTACATGATGACATATTCAGGGTTGAGGGTTTAGTCAGGGAAAAGGTAAACCTGCTTCGCCACGGACCAGCGGAGCCTTGGAGTTCCAACGAGGCAAAAACAGCCTTTGAACCCACCACCCCTATTGCGAACCCATCAAAGCAAAAGGCTCCGAACCCGAAACCCGCGACCTAACCCTAGAAGCCCCAAAGCCCGAAGGGCTACACCCCAAAGCCCAAGATTTTGAAACCCACAAGCCTAAAACCCTTCGCTACACCTGAACCCTAAACCTTGAGCCACTCCAAGAGCCCAAAACCCTACACAAATCCAAAAGCCGAAGCTCAGCCTTAGGCCATGCAAGCCCTATGGGGGATTTTGGCAGGGCCTCATACAGCTATACTCCTCAAAAAGGGCTTAGGGCTCAGGATTCAGGATTCAGGGTTTAGGGTTCAGGGGTTTATGCATTACGCTTGTGCAGTAGCCCCTGAGCCTTTCTGACCCTCCCAGTTGCCAGTCTGGAAGGACTTCGAAGGCAGCCGCAGTTCAGCGTTGGATCTGGCTCGGTCTGGGACGCCAGGTGCCAGGGGACAACCCTCCCCAAATTAATCCCGTCCTCTTGAAAATAAAGCACCCAACCCTTCTAATAGTAGAGATGTATGTATTGGCATACATGTACTATGTGTGTGCATATAAATATGTAAATATATCTACCCCCGAACGTATGATGGTACCATATTTGGAGCATTCATTATTTGGGGGGAGGGGGGGGATTGTTGTCTGGGAATGGGGCGGGGTTAACATTGAACATCGCACAGCACCTTGGGGCATAGAGCTTTGGGGTTTGAGTCGCCTGCTTTGGGGTTTGAGTGTTCGGAGGCTTAGGGCCTAGAGATTTTGGTTCAGGGCTTAGGGGCTCTTCGGGGTGCATGGGTCGAGGCTGGCAATCCGGAGCTGTTCAGGAATAGGGTCGCAAGGAGTTCAACTCGCAGCTTGCTGAAACAATGCTTGGTCGTGGACTGCGGTGTAGGCGAGAGAGGCGCCATGATCTCCGAATCTGCCAAGCAGCTGACATGCAGATCTCACACTTCAGCACATGGCAACCTCAAATCGAGGCATGTTGACCGTTTGGGCAAGGGGGGCAGGCTTCATCGTAGAGACCCTAGACTGTCTAGGGTAGAGGTGGCAGCGTACCCCTATCTTTACTGATTTTTGCGGTCAGAGTGAGTGAGTGAGTGAGTGAGTGAGTGAGTGAGTGAGTGAGGCTCTTGTCACAATTGGGGCATCGCCCAAAAATGATACAGGCTGAGGTCACGATATGAGGGTCACGATACCCACTAGCAAACGGTCCCCATGCACATTTTGCCTCTTTGGGAACAGCAGCTACTCTCGGCGAAGGCTACGCGGTATAGGGGATATTTGGCTGATCTGGGCGACATAGGACCCCTTTACGAGCCTTAAACCTTAAACCCTTTAAGATCCTAAACCTTAAGCCCTGACCCCCAGCAGACATTGCGCAAATTTGGCAGGTCCCCCAGGAGCTCCAATACTCGATAATGTCTCAGACACAGGAGCTCTGGCATGTTTAGGGCTTTGTAGGGTTTAGGGTCTACGGTTTAGGGCTTCAGGGCTTGGGGGGTTCTAGAGTTTGGGAATAAGAGCTTTTGCATTTTTAGGGCTTATGATGGGGAAGCTTGTTGTTCAGGTTTAGGGTGGGGATGGTGTAGTCTCTATATAACTCTGTTTCTCTTTTATCAGTATTACTACTGCAGAATACATACAACACTAAAATCTTTGGGGCTTCACGGTTTGGGTTTTTCGATCGGGTATTGGGCCTCTGGCCCTTGGTTATGTCTAGGCGCATATACTGGAAAGCTTCAAAGGCCTAAGCATACTTGGAAGGTCAGGGGGACTTAGTAAGGTTAATTTGGGGATAACTAGTGTTCTAGAACTCTGATATACCTTCTTGATCCCAAGTCTGTCGGATCTTATCTGCAAGCTCTCAGCACCAGATGCAGCCCTGAATATCCTACCTGGATCAAAACTGAGCATGATCTTTTAACAGACCACTGCGAGCTAATTAGATTATATTTTTTATAGTATCCCAACGTGAGCCACAGTCTTAACTCCTAGTAGCCCCCTTGAATAGCCCTGTTATTGTCCCCTGATACTCCTCCCCCCCCTTATACACCCCCGTTAAGGAGTTTAGACTATAGCTCATGTGGAACCAGTTTCAGGGAGACCCCCCAAAACAGGCATACTCTGGTTTCGTGTTTTGCGGTACGGTTTCGGGCTGCGGCAAAATCAGTCAAGTCATTCGAGGCAAGGAAGCAATGAATTTGAATGTGTGGGTGTTTGTCAAAATGATGGTCCCTTTTTGGATCCCTATTATAATACGGCACCTAATATTTAGGGTACCACAAAAAGGGGCCATAATTTTGACAACCACCCATGTGTGGGTGTACCTTGTTTCCTATCCACTGCAACTGGATTTCCCCAACGGTCCAAGTACTCAATAATCATATGCTTACCCAAAACCTGTACTACAGTTACTATTACCCAAATCCCAAGTACCTAATTATTGGGTACTTGGACCCTTAGGGTTTTGTGTCGAAAAAGATGGAGCACTTTTAGGCATCTCACCCCTCTTTACCTGAGCGGGTTATAACAAGCTCAAAGGAACTCACCCCTAAGTGGTGAGGATTCCCAAAATTGTGGGTACCTTTTTGGTGGTCCCAATAAGAAGGACTATATTATTTTTGGGTCTATATGGGGGTCCCCCATTTAGGGAAACTACCAAGTGTAGTTACTGTTGGGAATATGGCCAAAAGGGCCTGGTTTTTTGTATTTTGGGGAGCTTCAGGTCAGGGAGTTTTGCAACAGGGCCACCCGCATCCTGTGAGACAGGCGCAGCCTCCTGTACACCAGTTCATTAAAGCCCCAAACACCCAGAATCTGTCGACCTCTGACGCCTAAAACCGAACCCCTAGCCCCAAAGCCACAAGCTCTAAGACCCCTACAGCCTCAACTCCTAAACCCCACCGCCATCCCCAAAGCCTAAGACCCCCGAAGCCCTTGAAATTTATTCTGTCCTCCCCCTGAGGCGTCTTCCTCTTCTGGTCAGCGCCCACGCAGCGTGAACTCCGCTGTAGCGAAGCCCTGCCGAGCTGCCAGGCACTGAAAGCCCAGCCGCTTGGGATTGGTTTTAGGGTTTTTGAGGCTATATAGGGGTTATGTTGGAGTTGTATTGGGATTATATCGGGGTTATATTGGGGTCATATAGGGACAATGGAAAAGAAAATGGAAACTACTATTTAGGGTTTAGGGTTTGGTGTGTAGTCCCCCTTAAGTAGATAGAATATGGCTTTGGATATATCATACTCATATACCCCGTATTCTACCTACTTAAGGGGGACTATAGGGGTTAGGGGTGAGTATACTAGAGCCTCAGTAAAATCATACCAACAAAAAAGCTATTGATATTTGTGATAACCCTTTTTTCATTGATGCAAAGACACATATGCCATGAACCATAAACCTTAAACCCTAAAAAGTAGTTTCCATTTTATTTTCCATTATCCCAATATAGCCCCTATAACTAGTGGGTTGAGTGACTTGGGGATTGATCGTCAGCGGGGGTTAGGGCTTGGGGATTTAGGGATCTTCAGGGCAGAAGTGTAGATCACTAATCTCATTCCCTCCTAACTTAATAGACCCCACAACCCTAAAATATAAGCACTACAGCCCTAAACCCCCCCCCAATTACTTCGACTGGCTTCGGGTTTCCACAACCAGCTTCTCGGATTAAGCCACCATACGGCCCTAGACAGTCTGTCCCCCTAGAATGGACAGAACATGGATATCTTATTGTGGTTTCGGTGAGCTCGACATTCTATCTACGTCAGGGGGACGATTATAACTGAGGTACAGAAATTCTGTATAAAAGGCATAACCATTTCACAAAGGGAATACCTACCGATTCGTATATCTCTTCTTCAAACCCCTGGGCCCCACATAATCTACGTCTCAGGCCCCGACCCGTACGCAGAAGCCCTCCTTTCCAAATCCCGCCCCAATTTCCCAAGGCCCATTTCACTATCACCCGAACATAAGCCAAACGCTGCACCACCCCGAATCGTTTGCCCAAACCTCCAAACTCTCCTCCCCCGCAATACCAGGGGACCACCTGGCAAAGACCTTTCTCCCTGAGCCAAATACAGCTTAGTTTAGGTGTGTATGGGGGTCACACCGGCTTTATTATTGGTATGATGGAGAATCATCTGGAAAAGAGACTGGAAAACGAACCAGGAACTCGGCTGATGCGGGGTTTGTAGTGATCAGAAGAGTTTTCAGGGGGCTGAATACCCCCTACTTAAGGAACGCTCCTTCAAAGATGCGTAGTATCGACGCCAGTCCTTTGATTACGCTAGGGGTTTATATAGGGGATTATCTGGGACTACTATAGGGGTTATTAAGGGGGATACTAGGAGTTTAGAAAATAGCTCAATTGAAAATGCCAAGCTGATAGCTGTTGGCAAGAGCCCAGGTGGGCACAGCAAGCGTCCGCATCTTGGCTTGCACCTCTCATATATTTTTTAGGAGGACCCCTGTAATAGTGGTATAATGAGAATGTAAGAGGACCCTAATATAGTCCCCATTATCCCTTATAGTCACTATTACTGGGTGGGGGGTCCACCTAACATATAGTGTAGAGGCCCAAATATTTACCATTGGGGATAAAAAGGGATGTATAGTGGAATCGAAAAGAAAAAGGAAAGTACTGTACAGCTCAGGGTGGAGGGTTTAGGGATATTACCCCGATAAGGGAGAATCAATTGGAACAGCAAGTTGAACATGAAATTGACACTGGGTATATCTAGGACTCACAGGCATTATTACCCATGCTATGCCTCTAGATTCCTTGTATCATTCTGGTATAAGCTATCTCAAAAAGACCTCAAGATGATATTGGCAATTAGTTATCTAGGCTTCCAGAGTAGGAGTTAGGCAAGGCATCTGAGCATTGAGTTGGATTGCGTTGGAGGAGGTTTAGATCTTTGTGACATTTTTGCTTGCACCCTTGACCCTAAACCATACACCCTAAACCTTATCTAATGATAGCAAGGAGGCTGGTGGAACTCGGACGTTATAAGTGGACTTGAACTGCTCTGACTCAAGCTTTTCGCCTTGTCCGACCCCTCGATGCTGCATCGTACAAACTCGCACTGGGCTTGGCAAATAATATGAGCTATAGTCCAAACTCTTTGAGGGGGGTTATATACGGGGAGCATTATAAGGGTGATTCAGGGGGATACTAAAGCTCATGTTGGCTTGAGGGCAGGGCAGCATGCTCATGATTCCACCCGAGAATGCGTTTGCTGGAAGAGTCAATGGGTAATACAAGCCCAGCTCAATATTCAGCACGGGCAATGTACACTTGCATTAAGCCACTGTCACATGAGTGTCCGGGGTGATGGGTGTGATAAGAGCCTGATGCGACCCTCCAAACTCCCTTCGGCTGAGATCTAAACCTCTGAGCTATGATCTTAAAGCATGAACATGGGAGTTTCTATGAATACCGGAATCCCTTATACACCTCGACGTGCAACAGTCCTTATCATAGGTATCCGGCTAAAAGGGATCCCTTATTTAAATGCTCCTAGATGTCCCTAGATACATGTATGCATAGCTGCTAAGCGGCCCTAATGTATTTAACCACGCCCATGTGTCTAGGAAGCCTCATCCTACGAGCTCTTCTGGGATGCTGGTACTGGAGGTGTTCCAGATCAGCTGGCCTATTCCGGCAGCCTGCCCAATTCGGAGCGACATGGCTTTTTGCAAGGGTTAGGGGTTCGGTAAGCTCAGGGGAGGCTTATGGTTAGGCTTGGAGTTTAGGCTCGAGGGCTTCGAGTTCAGGGCACATTTCGGAGTTTAAAGGCTTAGGGTTTGGAATTAACAGGTTGAATTTTGGAGTTGGGGGCTTGGGTTTGGGCCCAGACTGGGACCATTGGGGGAGCGCATGATGATCGATGAGAACGCTGTGCCAGGCAGCTTGATGTGGACGATGTGCAAATGATGGGCAAAGTATGTGGGGCCTAAGCACTGTGAATGCTCTTTGAGAGGGTTTGAGACATGCCTCTAACGTACGAGAAGTCTACGATCGTTCATATAATGAAGGATGTCCTTTTTCTACGAGAATTGGTCCCCAGGCCCACCGCCCAGGGTGCCAGAGTTTAGGGTACAAGGGGTTGAAGGGTTCTAAGTTTTAGTGTCTTGGGTTTAGGGTTCCAGGTTTTGAGGCTTAGTGCCACGCATGTATGCTTGCGCACCATACTCAGACTGCGAGCTGCAACTTTTAGGACTTGGGCAAAGCACGTCAAATGATTTTTCTCAAATTAGGAGTACCTTTGGACGTCCCCATGATAAGGAACATAGTATTCTTTGGCATAGATTGGGGTCCACCGGTTCACCTGTTCATAATTCACAGCCCAGGATACCACTCTCGTGGTTCTTCCCGGGCGGCAACAACATGACCCTGGCCAAATTTTGGCGTAAGCTTTGTTTTTGTTTTGCAGCGATATGTCGAGGGCTATAGTACCGCAAGGGTCCAAGCACCCCAACAATGAGGTTCTGGGCCCAAACTAGACATTTGCTGTTTAGGTTGAACGGAAGGTGATACCTCAAAAACCCGAATATTTGGATATTCGGACCCTTAGGGGAAGTCTATGAGCACTCCAGACCCGACACCTACAGGATGGGGACCCTGTGGCAAAATAGTCCCCAAGTCATCTTCCAGAAGAGACCCCTACAATTTTCTAGAAACCCCCTGGAATGCCCACAGAACTATAGGTTTCCTGGGGCAAGTTAGTCTAAACAACCCTACATTAGCTGTCCCGTATGACCCTAAGTACCGTATGTCTTGGGAATTATGGGAGTGTAGTATGTTCAGGTCATGCACGTTTATTGGTATCAAAAGCACTACTCAACATTTGAAAGCACGATTCCCCTTGCCATTGAAGATGGTGGGGCAAGACATCTCTCGTAAAAAGGGTAGCTCCTATCTTTCATCTGCCCCTTGTCCCCCATAGGGTTTAGGGCTTGACCAATCTGCCTATAGCAGAATCCGATGGAAAATCAGATGTAAAAGGACATGGACACTCGGGTTTTGTAGGGTGTATGTAGGCAAATCCCAGACTGTGTGGCTTGACTCTAAACCTGAAGCCTGATGCCTTATGAGAAAGACCAAGGTGCTGCTCACTTCCCAAAACCAGCCCGCAGGGGTTTGTTTTTAGGTTCCTGGAGGCCTAAGCACTTTCTACGCTTAGGAGGCTAAAGCCTAACCCTACTAACAACACAATTTTGGCAATCCTAACAGCACAGTTTTGGCAATCCCAACCCCACCAAAACTAGGAACCTACAATAGTCATCATGTGACAGTGCTTTTCCTAATATGGACCTGGGTTGTTCTCAAAATTAGGGCCTCTTTTGGGTATTTTGGGTATATCATATATTTCGGCACCTAATCAGGGGTACCTAAATGGGACCTTAATTTTGGGAACCACCCACTTGAACCCTTTAAGTTGGAGGACGAGGCTCTGCGTCCAGTTTCGCGCGCGCGGGCTGAATTCTGCAGGGCCCGGAGATTTCAGCGAGACAACCTGGAATCTGGGCTTCCTTTTTGGCAATACCCTCTCAATTAGCTAGGGAGTATATTTAAAGGTTATATACAGGCTTTGTAGGGATGATAGTGAGGGGGTAGTGGAGACAAAGTAAAACCGGCCCCCATACTTTTGCAGCCTTTTGACAAGGTAGTGGTGGGCATATTCCAGCTTATGGAGGTATCATAGTGCTCCATACATTGTAATTAGCCTTACATGCTCCTTTTTGTCATGACAAGACTAGAATCTTACTTGTTTCAACCTCATCTGCGTGGTGTCACAAATTCCGGCCGTACGGTACTTTCAATGTACTGGGTTGCTGTCGATGAACTTAGGTTAAGCTAGCATGCCAGGGAACCACATTAATTGTCATGTTTTGCTATTCTCAAAACCGAATCTTTAGGGGTACCAAAAAAGGACCCTAATTTTAGGAACTACCCATATGTATACCCAGTATGGTAACTTAGTCTGAATTCGTCTTTAACAGCAAAGGGTCCAAGTCCTCAGAAAGCATTCGCTTTCGGCCCAAGTGAGTTGTAAGGTTGACAGCTTGGATCCAAAGTACATAGTTTTTGGGCCGTTGGACTCTGAGGGTAAGAAGCTGTCGAGCTTTCGCGAAACAGCATGTTGTTCCACGGTTTAACTGCGCGGTGGCCGCCTCCAGGAGAGGCCCTACGGGTCAATGAATGCAAATCATGATAGACACTTGGACCCACAGAGGTTTCATTTTGGGTATTGTAAGGCCCGCACGTATGTTCTGCATGCGGACCGTGTGAGGGTCCAAGGGGACCTACAGACCCCGGGCTGACGAGACTCTAGACATTTCCCAAGCTCAACGCCGCCCTGCATTATGGGCCTTTTGCAAGCCTTGTCCTTTGAATTCCTATAAAACAGTTGACATGGTAATGCAATTATGTAATCTCGTAGAATGCCTCCAGCTGTCGGGGAAGCCATGATTTACAAAGGATTGCAGCAATACCTCCGTCGGTGCCTGGCTCACTGATGCTGACGGCTCGTGCTGGCGAAGTGCTTCTATCATGGCAGGACTTGCTTAACCCTCGGTGGGGGACTTCAAGGCATAAGGCGTCAGGGTTGCTCAATCTCACAAAGTCAGCGTTTGTTCCGGCCACTTTTAGACCGGCTACGCATGGCGGAGTTTTCTTGGCTGTGTGAGCCTTGAGCCTTATACTGCTGATCCCTCATGATGGCAGCAGCTCTGTTTCCCACAGCGGACGCCCCAATGCGAGTACTTTCCCAAAGGATTTGGAACCAGGCTGGTGGTTATTAATTACGAAGTTGGAGATATAACACCAAGGAGTAGATAGCAATTACTGCAGGGATCCATTCCCCAGTTCCCCATTACTCACCAGTACAAAGCCCAAAAGCCCGACAGCATAATCTGAAACTAGCCCTAATCGCGAAGGCTAACCTAGAAGATTGGGTAAAACCCACAACCCCTCAAGATGTGCCTATGACACCTTATGGTATGCAGCGCGCCATCCCTACAACCATCTGTAAGAAAACCCAACAGCCTCGAAGGATGTGCCCATGGTGTCCTGCACCTTCTGGTACGAGACTGAGGTGGGCAGACGCTCAATCAAAGGTTTCCTTGCAATCTGTTAGATGCGTTGATCAACTAACCTCCTGAAACGAACATGGAAGTCCATATGGTAGAGGCTTCCATGTCAGTTTGGGCAACGTACCGGTGCTCAATAATTAGGTAATGGAGGCATGGACCCCTGTAGTAGACCTTACATCATCCCCCAGAATGGTCCCTACAACCCACCCCTTCATGCCCTACTAACCACCAGTAAGCCAATTGCTTGGCACGATGGTAGCACCTGGTGGCGGTTCTTGGGAGTCTGATTGAGCACCTGCCGGCAGAAGTCAACTACATACTTGCAGTGATGCTGTGTACTTGTAGCTGGCTTGTCAAGTTACCAGCGTTGTTTGTTCGTAACCCTTATGTATCCATAGTAGATCTAGGTATTGAGATAGGGCTGCACTCTTTGATTCCCCATAGTTTAAGCCCTACGGTTTGACCTCAAAATGTTGAAGCGTCAGGTCCTCAACGTGGCACTACAAACTTCCGTTTCCCTCACATCTGGAGTGGCGGAGATCCACGTAGCGGAGCTGAATCCTCTGGATCTCTACGACTTCTGATCGCATTGGACGTAATCGAGCGAAAGTTGCCTGGGTCAGGTAGCTAGGGGTTGAGAGTTGACAAGGCTTTTTTATTTGGATTCGCCCTTCCGCAAAGCGTTAAACAAACTCTCTGGCGCTGTCTTCTATCACCCCAATGTGTTCGTGCGTGGTTTTTCGTTGACAGGAAATCTTTAACCCCCTCCACACTCGAAGGTCCTACTACACTCGCTTGCCCTCAGGAAGTATGCTTCTATACACCACTCGGCAGAGGCGTCTACCGCTTGCCATACCTAGCAAAGTCTTATGTAGCCCGAATAGAACCAACAGTTTGAAGACTCATACCATCCTACATCACATATGCCAATCAATTGTAAGTTGCAATATACGAATGCAGGACCCCCAACATAATCCAGTTACCGTGCATATAAAAACACTGTAAGAAGCCTTTTTCAATCCCGAGATTAATGAGAGAAGCACGCAGGCCTTGTCGTCATATGAGAGAACACCATCCGCACCACATCTTGGGGGCAATACAGCACTTCTACTATATCAGACTGCACAACGGTCGTTAGCATTTTGTGTTTAAAGTTTAGGTAGATTCGGATCTCATGAGAGAATTGTTGTTGAAGGTTCAGGCAAACATCAAAAATGCTCATTGAGATCTTTAGCTGGTGATCCTCGCTAGAGGTTTCACTCACTTGCTATTGTGAATCCTTGGGAATGGCCCTGCTACCAGGAGTCTAACTCGGGGTTTCGACTATTCCAGCTAGTTGGGAATCTTCATTGGGAATCTACAGTTGAGGATCTTTCTTTCACCTGAGGTTCGGCTTAAACAGTGTACATAATCTCCTTATTGAGGGTCCCCGTAGAAGTGCTACTTTTACTGAGAGTTCCTCTTAATCAGATTTAGATCAGATCTCGGGTAACGAGCTTTGTTGAGGCTTCTCATGGAGTGGGGATCCAGATTTCATGTGCAGTTCTCATTCGAAGCTACTTTCAACATCCTTATCAGAGAGCCTTTTCAGGAGTCTTATTCAAAGTTACACTTATTCAATTTTACTTAGGGCCGTGAGTAAAGAGCCTCATTGAGGCTGCGTACAATGGCATCTGATTGGTGATCATTAAGTATTGGCGCAGGTGTTTATATGAGGACATCTTAATCGGTGTGCTTATTAAGCTTCATTGAATGTCCTTATTCAAAGACTTTTCTGGAATCTGCAGTAACGCTCTCTTGGGTATATTGGCACTAAGATGAAGCTTACGATGGGTCTGTGCAACAAGCACCTGAGACACAGAGAGCAAACATGTACGAAAAGCAGGGTTTGGGGAGTAAACATATCGGACATGTTGGTATTGGGGAAGTGGTACCACATTATATATATATATGCGTTATTCATAAATCGATACGTACGATTTACCTACATATCCCTGTCGAATTCATTTAGTGGTTTCCAACTAAACCCTCCACACGAAACCTAAACTCTGCAGGTTGGCTGGGACAACACTAAGTTGTTTAGGGTTAAGAGTTGGGATTTTCTCACAACATGAATAGGTACAGGAGATGATCAGCAGTTTATTGGAGTTTTTGGTTGGAATTTTGTAGGTTTCATGTTGAGCAACTTCTCAGGCAAGCCTTCAGCCTCGCCGAAGTTCGAATCTGCCAAACTAGATGTCGACTTCCTGCCCTTGCAGAGCTTCCACTTGTATGAAAGTCCAGAGCCCGAAATCTAAACCCTCACTCAAGGCTGTACACCCTAGACCCATCCAAAATCCTGAGCCCTTTGTTGGCTACCCAGGAGTTTCGAGTTCGAACCTGTCGCCTGTCTGGACTTTGCCTGGTGCTCTTACTTTATGGCTTTCCTGGTCGGCTCGAAAGGTTTTTAGTTCAAGGGTTTGGCGGATTTAGGTTCCATGGGCTTCAAGGTGGGCCCTCAAGCTCAGATCCTGGACGTCACCGGCGCTAGCTAGGTAAAGAAGGAGATTTGGCTAAGCCCAACCTGTATAACAAGGACTTTACGAGAGGGATATGATATGATTGTCACAGGGTCCTTGTTCGAGAGGTTGTGGTTCATTCTCTTAGTACATTCCGGGTGTTCAAGTAATTCTCCCTGACGACAGAGGTCCCGCATGTTGTGTTGCAACTGGAAGCCCAAATGCCCAGAAACGGGTGACAGTGGCGTTTGTGAATTGATTGTTTCTTGTATGTATTTAGGCATGAATTACTGCATGGGTTCACGTCTTGCTGCCGTATAAAATTTCAACAGATTGTCGTCGTGTGCGCTCCGAACTTCGCAGGGTACATGTATAACATATGTGTCACACGCACAGCTAATCATGGATTCAGGGATCTGTTGAAGTCTAGGCTGTCTGGGACGTCTGAAAAGTCGTACCCCATCTCCCAGTTCAGCAAAACCAATGGAGATGCCCTACAACGACCCTCATACAATCACAGCGTAACTGTATAATCCCTTAAAGGCCTTCATGACCCCCGCTTAACCACTATAAAGTTCTTTCAGAGCCCCTTGCAGTACATCGCCCTTCATGGGCTGCATGTTGGGCTGTGTACAGCTTTCAGATTTCCAGCTGCGAATCTGCGCAACGACTCTCCATCCACGCATGATTCTCGCATGCCCTCAACTTGCCGCATAATCAGCCATGTTGCGTTTTTCCTTTGTTAGATTGAAGGTTGCTGGACAGGCTGCACCTAGAGATTGGCAGGTTAGCTCAGCTGGTCAAGTCAGACCCTCCACTGGTTCCGCAAGCTTCGGCTCTTTGACCAGGGCAGGTTATTGCGCTGCCACAATCCAGAGGAAAACCTACTATGTTCATCGGTTGGTGGCTGCGTTCTTTGGCCCCCCACCGAATGTGTACGCCTGGCAAGTCAACCACATTGACGGCAATCCTTCCAACAACAGTGTCAGCAACCTGCAGTATGTAACTCCAGCTGAAAATATACTCCACTCATGGAGGACCAACCCACACCGCAAGCCAACCTCCAAGCAACTGCCTGTGCTGTGGCGAGTTTGTGGCAGTGAGTCTTGGCCGATGTGCCAGTCTCAGAAGGAGGCTGCTGACGAGCTAGGTATGCATCACAGCTCTGTCTCCAACTGCTGCCGGAGCCTTGCAAGAAGGGCAAGGGGAGGCGATGGCATTTGGTATGAGATCAAGAGGCCAGTCCAGGAGTTAGCGGATCCAAGCATGCAGCTAAAGTCAGGAGAGTTATGGCAAGCAGCTGTCTATCCTGGCGAAATTGGCGCCATCTCTGGTCTGATGGCAAGTAGCTGGGGGCGGGTGAGTTTCCAAACGAAGCAGAATCAGCGCTGCACACCAGGAACTCAACGATCTGACGGGTACTTCTGCATCACTGTAAAAGGCCGAAAACTCCGAGTACACCGTTTGGTGGCCGCCACGTTCGTGGGTCAACCTGAGTCTGAGATTATGCATGTCAACCACAAGGATGGCGACCGCGGAAACAACCATGTTGAGAATCTGGAGTACGTCACGCCTTCTGAGAATCAGCTACACGCCTATGCGTTTGGTCGCTCGGCCAGGTCGGGAACATTTAAAGCTGTTGAAGCTCGTGTTGCCGGACTGGAGGTTGGATGGCGGCAGTTTCCATCAATCAAGGACGCGGCGCTAAATACAGGAGTCAGCCGTCATCTGATTATAAAGTCTTGCCGAGGTGACAAGGCCGCGCATCAATCTTGGGAGTTCAGGTTTGCTGAGGATGAGACTCTTCCTGGCGAGGAGTGGCGACCTGTAGTGTTGGAGGGAGCCCGTATGCAAAACTGCGCAAGAGGCCATGCAAGCTTCCTTGGTTGCTGTAAGGCAACTGCAGGTTTGGTTTCCGAGTCGAGAGTACTCACAACAGGACTGGTCTTCAGGGCTTTCGGGCAATTTAGTTCCTTTGGTTTATAACTTATCGTAGAATCTCAAGCTGGCAGGAGTCTGGGAAGATTAGTGTGCATGATGAGCATCGAGGCCTAACCCTAGTCTGCACTGCTAAGGGTTCTGCGCTAAACCTTCTACCTTCCATACTAGCTATACAAGATACTTCAATAGCTGTAACAAGCCTCAGCCCTAAGTCTTTTATGAGAAAAGTAGAATCTTATCTTGTTCGACCCCCGCGATAAGCATTGCTCAATGGAAAGCCGCAGAAAGCCATAACATCTTCTCAATCGCTTCAAATTAACAGGTTAGCCTCAAAAGGGCCTTCAGAGAGAACGTTGATGATTGCGCCGGCCAAGCCCAAGGCTGACAAGCTTCGAAACTCCACTGCTCAAGACTAAGGGTGTCCTGAAGATAGTAGGCTGCTTTTTAGAATATGATCACTTTGAGTTTTAATGGATGGGTGTTTTTTCCCTAGCCCAAGTGATCCAAATACTCACGAGTCTGCTCAGAGCAGCAGCAAAAGGTTGGGGAAGCATAAGGGGGTTTCCCAAAATAAGGGGTACCTTCTCGAGGAACCTATAATAAGGGTTTTCGTACATTGGGGTCCAAGTAAGGGTTAGGGAACTACCACATCAGTCGCAGGTATTTGGTTCCTCCGGGTGGCATGCCCCTTAGGCTGCCAAAATTCCACAATTTACGACAAGCCTCATGGTAAGAACTTCCAATAGGGGACTCCAACTTATTAGATACCCTGGCAGTCTGGGCACCTCGGGATCAAGCTCCCCGCCGAAAAGATCTTCACTCTGAATCCTAAACTTCAAAACCAGAAACCTGAGGTGTACCCCAAACCTAAGCCCTAAATCCGCCCTAAGCCTAAACCAGAAATCCAACATCCTAAACCTTGCACGCTGAACCCTAAATCCAAATCTCAGTCGAAGACGATCAAGGTGATGCTGCCGCCTGCAGCATCTTCTCTGCTCCAGCCTCTGTGATCCCTACAGGTGGACGGGGGGCTCGGTCCGGCAATTCCAGGTCCCTTCAAGAATGTGGGGGTAATGTAAAGGTGCAGATGGGGGGTATTGAGGACCGCAGAGAATCCCTAACAGCGAAAGAAATGTAGCAGGCTCGCAGCAGCAATTAGTAGTTCCGGGGACGTTGTATGGTTGTTACTACGCTTCGTTTCCGCTCCTTCGCGTGGTAAGTCCGGGCGGCTTTCTAGTTTCTAGGTGCATAGTGAAAAGCCAAGTTTCAACAGATAATATCCTATGGCCTTTTAGAATTGCGGTTGTAGATAACACTCCTGCTTCGCAATATTGCACATAATTACACAGTTTGTTTCTGTTTGTTGAGTTGGCTGCGCCCCTGGACCTCATTCCAAACTTCTGAAACCTAAGCCTGCGGAAGCCCGAAATTCCTGGAACTTATCCTCCAAAGTGGTGATCCCAACAACAATAATGACCATGATTACAAGTTACTGGTAGCCCCCAAGTAACTGCAACGTCAGGACTTCCAAAAGCATGGGTCAAACGAAGCTGGCATCCCAACACTTTCTGGTTGTAAGTATGAAATGGAGGAATGGATCCCTATCGGAGCTGCTGGAATACGTAGTTTCCATTTCTTCCATTTATTTTGCTCCCTACTACCAACCAGCACGAAAACATACAAAAACCTTCCGCCCCAGCTCGTCCGTGGGGACCCACAGCGCCCTTCGCCGTGGCCTACGATGCGGCGACTTCCCGGCTCACCCTGGGAATCTTTGGCACAGTTTAGGGTTTAGGGTGTAGGGCCTTAACTCTAGGTTCCCTTAGCCACCTCCCCTTATCCACCTCCTTTGGGCTCCCCATTAAATTGGATACGTTGTCGGGCCCCCAAACAGAGAAGTGGACTAATTTGAATAGAATAACTGAGAATCAAACGGAAAGAAGCACTTAAAATGATATGGGAACAGGGGGTATAAGGGTCTATTGTAAGCAATAGCAGGATTTCGGTAGCCCCAACTCTGCAATCAGATAGACGTAGTGACGTACGGTCCTATGATCATCACAGGGTCCTCATTGTGAGGGTTGGCGTGGCCGAAACTCCCCTTCGTCCATATGGAGTGTAGGATTATTGGGGACGAATGTTCAGCGCCGTAAGCCCGGTATGCCCTAGACCGAACCTAGAAACCCGAAACTTTGAATCCTATAAGCCCAATTCTATACGGTAATTTCCCTGAATAGGGGGACCCCAATATAGACCCCCAAATACTACAACCCTTAATACGGGGACCCCCAAAAAGGTACCCCTAATTTTGGGAAACCCGCATACCCCGAATCAAAGAAGCTGTTGCCAGGATGGTCCGCTCATCCTGATACTGTTTGGCAGCCCTTCACGCACAGCTTCCGGGTGCTGGTGGCGGAGAACCTAGGCAAAATACCATGTTAGGGGGTTTACAGGGATACATAAGGCTACATGGGCATATATGGATATATTGGATTCTAGTGCCTGGTGCCTTAATAGTATTTGGTGGAGAAGCATGCGGGAAAGGTGGAAACTGGTTGAAATAGGGTTTGTAGGCACTGTAATGTAGGGGGCCTATTTAAACCAAATAGGGGTTCGGGCATATCATTCATATCCATATAAGCCTGATAAGGGGAGAATTCCGGTGATCATCGCAAGTTTGTCAAGTATGCTCTTACCATCCCAAACTCAGCTCGAAAATGTTTGTCAGCACACATGTCGGCATGCCACATAGAGATTGCTCAATAAAGAATACAAGCATTTGAGGGTGTCCAAACTGTGTTTGGGATCCTTTTTGCGGTCGTTTTCGTAAGGATGCCAGTATACTTGGAGTATTTGTTGGGGGGCCCTTTCCCATTTCAGTGTGGGAGGGCTTGCTTCCTACAGACGGTTCTGCGCATGCCCATGCTGTGTAACAAGTGAGCGTTGGAGATCCCAGGGTTACTACGCCAAGATCAGAATGGGGTTTAGGGTTCAGGGTTTAGAGGTTGGGGGGGCTTAGGGTTTAGGCGTAAAACATCCCAAGTAGATCCTTGGTTTGGCCGGAAGGACATCTCCCGCGGTCTACTTGATGTTTGATCCAATGAAGTACGTACCTACATGAATCCATGCGCAAGATCTTACACACCTTCATGAATCCTTCAGACCAGCCGCCCCAAATAACAGGTACCCTTCAACAAGGCCGCATATGGGTTTCCATGTTAGTTCAGTTGAGAGTTGCTAGCTATCCAGGAGTGAAGATGGACCGTTTGCGGCGGTCGACGTGGTCTCGGTGAACTCAATCCCAGACACCCTGCCAACTAAAAACCGGTGTTCAGATGACAGCAAGTCATGGTTTGATTTACAGAGACGGTTATGCGGAAAGAAGGGGGCCTGTAGAGAATGATAGGGAAGGATCAGTTACCAGGAAATCGTGGTTTGAGTCTAGGGTTTAGGGTCCATAAGAGGTGGATTTAAGGATTGGGGTGTGGGATACATCTGCATATTCCAGTTTCGGGTTGCAAACGGTAATGCCGAGACAATGGCGACAAAAGGTAACGAACAATGGGAGCAAGACATGTAAAATAAGAATGGTCTGGCGCAGACATGTGTATGTGTTAGATGTGCTCAGGGCAGCAGGGCTAGGGCTCTCGGATTGCGGCTTTGCATGTCTGGAGAGCGCAACCCTCGACCCCCAAGAGCTGAAGGAACGTTTTTCCCCATTATTCAAATGAACAAGTCAATGATGATGCTTGTCGACTGTCGAGCTGTTGCAAATTCTGTGTGAACCGCACAAAAGGTGACGACTTCACTCCAAATGGCAGTTCATACAATAGTTTGACAATGGCCTTGTCCCAGCCCGTGGAATTGTAGCCAGGTTCCGTTTATTTTTTTTTGAGAAGGTGCGATGTTGCGCTTCAATAGGCGTGGCTGGTAGCAATCTTACCTGCTAAAGCCTCAACAGTTGTTCGGCCTTGCTAGCAGCTAGCGTGTACTGTAGAAGCCTGAATTCTGGTTTGTATCGAAGGCTCTTAAGCCTGCAGTACCCTTGTCAGTCCATCAGAAAGCAGTGTAGAAACAGGTCCTATTAGCACGAATATTCTCTACTAAATTTCCACAGCCACTGCTACTGTGGGTACAAGCCTAAGCCCTAAAACAACAGCCTTGCAGCCAAAGCCCAGGAATCAACGTACCAGTGCAACGAGTCGAACTCGACTTCATGGCCACCTCAGGTGCCTCTAGCGTTTCGGGTTCAGGGAGTCTTCAAAATTTTGATAGTTCTTGGCTTGGGGACTCTGTAATGGTGGTGTATTTGTCTTTGGGAGATTCCTACATTTAAGGGTACCTTTTTGGCCCCATAATAAGAAACGTGATATTTTTGGGTTTGCATTGGGGTCCCCTATTTATGGAAAGTACCCTATGTATGTATATATATATATATATCTATATATATACAATATGTATATAGATACACAGGGGCGCCAAGCCAATTTGTAGCTAAAAGGGTTTGGGGTGTGGGAATTAGGGTTTTGGGCTTTGTGTTTACTAGGTTTTGGGCTTGGGTTGTATTTAGGGTTCCGGGTTTACTGTAAAGTGCAAAGGATTTAGCCTTCGGATGTAGGTCGAAGTTTGAGGGGTGAGGGTGCAAATTATGCAGTTCATAGGGTTTCGCGTTTGAAGTTCAGCTGTTTGGGGTGTGTGCATGGGTGTCATGTTAGTTTTTTGGGGGGAATCTGAAAGAGGCGATGGGAAATGCAGCAGATGGTGTATTTTCGGTTGGCTACAAAAACAACCCGTTTAGCCAAGTTTGCCATTACAGTCGTGACATTGGCTCCCTTCTAATCCTAAACAGATACATGAACAGAAGCTGAAAGCAACTACGAGCTTGAGTACAATACTTAGGTTATGTGAAGATTGCGTTGCACGTCAAGCTGGCTGAAGGAACACCTAGATTTCTTCGCCGTACAGCTGCAACTTGACATGCCCCAATGCACTCTTCCATATGCTAGCGGTTACCGGTTTTTTTGCTCACTGGTAATCAGCGGCTAGACGTCTCAAATACACAATAACAACAATCATCGCCTGTATACCCATCTTGAGGGAGGTTTCCGGCTATTGCTATGAGCATCTGAGAGGCTTTTGTAGTTTTAATCTTTAGTCACTGAGGTCCACGTGAAGCTGGTGGCGGTGGATGCCTCGGGCACCTGGACCCAGGGCTTCGAATCTGCCGTGTCGCGGCTTTTCTGCGTGGCGCTCCCCGCGGCTCCGCCAAAGCCCATGCTCCTCGGCACCTCAAGGGCATGTGGTAAACCCTAAGCCCCGAATCGTGAAACCCATGCTCCTGGCTGGGCACTTCAAGGGAAGTGGTGATTACGCTTCAAGGGTTTCGCGCTTGGGGTTTAGGATCAAAGGGGTTGGTCTTCGTAGATACCGCCCAACTTCCTTGCCGACAACAATTGTCAGAATGTGTTACAGGACTGCTTATGGATGCAATGCTTGCAACAAGTATTCCATTCTGCCAAAGCCCCTGCTTCGGCATTTCTTTGTCAGGAAGGTCCAGCTGGAGCGGCCAAAGAAACATATGCCTTTCTGACAGCCATTCACGCCAGAGCACTGACTTCAGCTTAAATTACCCCTGCGCAAACCCTAATGGGAGCCCCTGTAATCCCTGCAATTTTTTAGTTTCCTAAGTTCCCCTTATTTGGGGAAACCCCGCCAGATGATTGGAATGGAAATCTGGGGTAGCTCATACGGACTATAGCTGTATGATGATTCTGAGGCAACAACATCGGTAGACCTCTACATTACAGCCTTTCTGCGTTCCGAGGCGGTCCCTCTTTCACGCTGAGACATTGCGACCCTGAAATCTGAGCCAATGACCACCCCCCAGGAAGGCGGTCCACCATTGTAGCCTGATTTAAGGCTTAAGGTCTAGGGCTTGAAGAACTTTTTTTAGCATGCCCATCCCCTACAAGTAGACCTTGCACCCACTAATTACACCCGACACATGTCCGTACGCCCCTGAAAAACCCAAGAAAATCTGCTGGGGAAACAGCCTCTAGCCCCAAAACCCTAGATGTTATCCACATGGAATTACATTACATATGCATGCGTGGCATACTGTATGTGCATATACATATATGTGAATATGCACACGCGCACATATGCACATGCATATCTATATCTATCTACATATATATATATATATGCACCTAGGAAGCAGACTTGACAGAGGCTGTCCCTCCTTCGTCCTGCCCCGCGGGACATGGCTTCCAACTTCACAGTCACGGTGGGCCTGTCTCTGACAGGCCGGGCAAAAGCCCGAGACCCTAACCACTAGACCCCTACGCGGTTTAGGCTTGAGGGTTTATGGTCCAGGGTGGAAAGTTTAAGATACAGGTTCGGGGTGTAGGATTGAGTTTTTGGGGTTGAGGGGTTGATGGAGGAAATCCGCCGCCCAAGTCCTGAGCCCTAGGCTCTTAAGCCCCAAACCCTCACAGTTTTTTGTATTCCTGCAACTTCTTCCCTAAATCCTTTGGCACAAGCTTAAAGCCCCTTAAGCCCGCCCCAAATCCAGGGGTTGCTAGACTTAAAGCTTTTGGGCTTGAAGCCAGTTACTATATTGGGGGTATACCTTAGGATTAAGGGTTTAGAGTTTAGGGCTTCGGGCCTGTAAACCTAAACCTTATAAACCTTAATCCTTCATCCTGGATCCCAAGCCTCCAATCCCATAAGCCCGGAACCCTCAACTCAGAGTTCCAGTCTCTAGAGGCTAGTATCCAGCGTTATTTCTCTGAAATCCTTGAGCAGTTGTAGTATGATATACCTCCAAACCCTATTCTCATAGTGGGCCCAAAGCATCCTACCAATTCCTGTATGAAGCCGCTTCTATGCCATTTTCCATTCTATTATTATTCCAGTTTATTCGTTCTCCTTTATTCCATTCAATTATTCCAGTTGATTCGTTCTCCTTGATTCTAGCTATTTCGGCTCCTGAACCCTAAGACATGAACTTGCAAAGCCCAAACCCGGAACCCCAATCCGCAAACCCTATAAACCCTACAACCCCCAAAGCAAATAAAGCCCCAAACTCTGGGAGACAATAACTTCAATTCGTGTAGACCCAAAACCTTTTATTCCCAAGACAAAAACCCAAAATCCCTACACCCTTTCAACCCTAAACCACATAAGCCCTGAACCCTGTCTACCCCGCAAACCCCACACCCCATAAACCCTGAACTGGGCAAACTTTTACGGCCTCGCCCAACCTCGCCCTCAAATGCTAGTGTACACAGAATACAGCTCCACGCTGGCTTGATGTCAGGTTCTGCAATTAGGATGATAAAGAAAAATGGGCACACCCTATAACCCTAAACTATACAGACCCTGGATCCCAAACCCCATAAATCCTATAAACCCTAAACCCTATCTACCCCTAAACCCCCAAACCCTTTGAACTCTATAGACACTATACCGCATCTATCTCTTTTGTCCTCATGTTCCCTGACATGCTACTTCGCAGGCCAAGACTCCGAGACGTTGGCGCTGCATAGTGGCTGGCGAGTCCAGCTGATCAGGCCAGGGTGCTTCTGTTTCAGGCTTCCCAGAAAGAGATTTGGCAGGTAGACGGGGAGAATTTTCTGCCGCGCAGTTACATGGGCGATCGGGCCTAGGGATTCGGGATACAAGTTTGGGGATTAGGGATCGGCCTTTTATCACGGTTCAGGGCTAGGACCCCTTAAGATGGGATTGTAGGGATACATGCAGGGTTTAGGCATGCGGCATGAGGGTTTAGCATTCGGCCACCGAGATACAATATGGATTATATACGCACTTTGTCCACCGCTTCTGGTAACATTCTCAAATTAAGAACTGCAAGCTGTGTTATGAACGCTAAAGATAGCTCAGGGAGTGTTGCTTCCGTCCATTTTGTTGGCAAGGAGACAGACAAAGCCAGCAACGACTAAGAGGGACATATGTTCAGCTGCAGAGGAGGAACCTGGTAAGCAGTTTTGCGCTTGGGACAAGAGAGGGCTGCGCATTGAATGAGATACACTTTGGGTTATTTGTACAAATTGCTGGAACACAGCCCGGATGTCAGCCCCAGTATGACACAGGAAATCATTTTGTTTGGTCGACATTGGCCCCAAGATCATGTATCACATGCGTACATATTATGCAGATACGGCGAAAGAGTTGTTCATGGTCGTGGGCTCAAAATACCGCAGAGACGCTGGGCCGTCGATAAGGGCCGTCGCTCATATGGTGTTTCTCAAGGGAATCCTCGAAACATTGGCTATTCTGAATCCGCAAGCCTCAAGCCTTTGGCCTGGGAGGCTGGATGTAAGCCAGCAGCCAGACTCTGTGGATATCACGGACACCAGCGCCACGTCATATAGCTTCTCTGACCCCTTGCAGCAATTGTGGCAAGGCTTTGTAGGTGCTCTAGTCCTGGTAAAACCCTGGACGAATGACTTTTTTGTAGATATTGCTATAGTATACTATATCAGAGTAGAATACAGTGTAGTATGCCATATACTATATTGTACCATATCATATTAGAGAATATTAAAACGGTATGCAGGTTTTGGTACCGAAGCCTACCTGCGGGGTATTTGGACTCTTCAGGGGAGGGTCACAGGTTTGCCTCGCCATGCGGCGCGATCCCCAACCATCACCAAATCCTGCATGCCATTACAGTATAATATACTATAGTATACTATGTTAGAGTATAATATAGTATGATATAGTCTAATGTACATACTATGGTATGCTAGGCTGCAGTTTTGTGATAGCAGAGACTCGTGTACGGGGAAGTGGGGTGCATTGAGAGTGGTGAGTGGCTGCGAGGACGGGACAGTGCAACAGTGATGTTCCTGCCGACATTGTTAGTTAGGAAGGAAGGAAGGGGTGCCTGCAACAGCAGCTATATGACCCAATAGCAAAGCGTTGCCACTACTTTTTTTCATGCACTCCTCCATTCCGTGCCACAAAAGCACGCAAGATAACCCTAAACCCTACGCACTACAAAGCACTGTAAAGCCCTACTTCCCGTTTCATGTTCCATCTCTTCCCGTTTGATTGTCCATTCCCTACCCAAAACCTAGATAGTGGTGCTCATGAGATTTGTCATTCCCTACCACGAAGCCCTAAACCCGATATGGTGGTTTCCTTTCTTGTACCATTCTTTCATTTCCTGCTAACCACCTGCAAGACAAAGTCCAGGACCTTCCGCCTGGCACGCCTATCGCAGTTCAGTATGCTGTGATCTCACTGGCCGGCGTGGGGCCGATGTCTGAACCAACGTGACGCGGCCGTCAAATCGCAAACACACGGTTTAGAATTCAGGTTTTTAAGGTTGGGCTCACGACTTTCGAAGACTTGACTCGCTGTAGCCTGACTCCTAGGACCTTGTTTCTCAGTCTTCCTAGAAGCATTTTAGCTCATGGGCTCCTGAATCCAGAAAAGAAAAGTAGTCCTCTCCAGATGCACCTTGTGGCTCAAAAGACTCATGTTTTCAAAGACTTTGGGGCCCAAATGCTTTCCTAATAAATACTAGCGAGCAATGCGCCTATTCACAGTTTGTAAATATGTGCGTGCATACAGGCAGATAGAGTTGTGCCATGTGCAGGACCGTCTCAGGCCTCAGGAACGAAGCCTAGGGTCTCTCACACGCGCCTCCTGTACTGGAGCCCTTGTTAGATTTCATGGTGTCTGCTAGAAGTGCAGTGTAGTCTTCATAGCCTCTGCATTGGAAAGTAATCCGGCTGCTCGTGAACCCACCGGTGCCTTAGGGGAAGTCCCATCATGAACCGTACACAATCCTCATATACGGGTTTAGGTTTTAGGGTGGTTAATGGTACCTGTTGTCTTCCGCCATTCACTCTTAAATAGCAGGGACTAACGGATGCATATTTCCGGGGAACCTTTGGCAGGGGTCTCTTTGGGGGGCTCCCTATTTGAGGATCTTCTGCAGAGGGTTTAGGATTGAATTTTCTGAAGATTCTGAGACATATCAGTAAGCAGCCACCTGACTAGTTGCGTGTGTTTACTCGAGGCTCTCAGACTTTGAGCAGGTTTCATTCATTACTCATTGCAATGCCTGTCTATGTGTTGGCGCAAGTGGGTTTGAACACAGTCCTAGCTCCCCTCCCACCCCCCCTGTAGCAAGAGGGTGCATGCCCAAATAATGAATACTCAGGCTTTGATACCCATCTAACAACCTGACTGGGCCCATAGTATATACTCCAATGCTACCGGACCTTCGCGAAAGAACATGTACTATTCCAAATGAAATATCTTACTGGTGCCACAGTTAGGTTTGTTATGGGTGCTACTTTTGCTGCCATTTTGCATTTGTGCATTTGCATTGCTAAGGTACACTCAGATTAACACTGCTGCTCCGAAGCCCACGCTATCGGTGGACTGGAGCACGAACGAGCCCCGGCTCTGTTTGCCGATGCACAAGAGACAGCAGAATTTGGTATTTTAATCAGGGACTATGAGCGGATATATGGTTCCACTTCCCATCAAGCACCATTGAAACTGTTTAAGGATAGTTAGGAGAGTGCTCAAGTTATATTCCGTATGAAACCTATATTCCCCTGACGTACTACAAAACAGACTACTTATGACAACCCAGTGCCTAGTGCAGTAGGGATTAGGGATGAGTTTCACGTTTCGGGCGTCAAGTGTTGTAGCTTGGGACTTCAAGCTTTCTCACAAAACGATGCAAGCCGCCAGCTTGTTGGTCCACAGGTTTTCTCGAAATAACCCCTCCATCATGGGGACCCCAAGAAGACGATTGTAATCCGGGCATACCCAGCACGTTGCGAGGGCACCCCTCTCTTATACTGTCCAGACCGAGGAGCTCATATCATTATCCTGGACGTGGTCGCCGGGCATCGATAACGATGGCCTCGTCGGCTTCTTGAAAGTATGATTGCTAACTGAGAGGTTGTGGATGGGAATGGATCTCTACAGTCTATCGAGTCTCCACAGCAACCCTACCCCTTAACCCTACAGCCACTAAACCCTCAACCTCTAAATCCTAAACCCTTAAACCTAATGAACAAAACCCCTTGGCCCTAGACCGTACGAATCCTAGCAACCTGGTCCCCCAAGTACTACCTGACTACCTGGTGATTTTATTTTTAAGGGACAGCCCAATGAATCCGTGCAATCCCTATGATTCCCATGCAACAGTCACTATGGCGCATTCCTCCATTTCCTGCTAAGCAGCTCCACTTTAAAGGGGCCCGGGAGGCGTAGTAAGTACATTTTTATGATTTCTCGAAGCCACTAAGTCCCAACCCAAGCAGGGGGTCATTTTCGTGGTTAACATTTACCAGGGTCATTGTTAAATGTAGATCCCAATACGGAATCAAGTAAAAATGCAGCTTTTAGTATTATCAAAATATGGACACAATTTGGGGCTTAGGGTTCAAAATAATTCCTACATCATGTTTTAGAGAATCATTTCTTGGAGGGACCTCTTTACTCCTCCTATTCTGCCTTCGCATCCTGAAGCGCCATTGATGAGCGAAACTCCCTTTTGAGAAGCATTGCTTGTATGGATATTCCTAACGGAAAGATACAAGTTTACTGGTTTACTGGTTCAACCACCAAAAAACTTGACTCATATGTGTGGTCAAGCCAAGCAGGCTTCACTTTGGACAAACTTTGTTGAGGAGACCTGAAATCGGCAACAGTTCCAGGTGGATGTTGAATAGGTACCCGGTGCGTAGCCAACAAGGATTTAGTTATGTTATACACATAAAAAGGTCTTAGAAGGGTGATGGGTTCACAGGATGTCTATCTATAGGCCTTTTGCAGGGCTACGCACCTGATACCTCACACCCGAAAACTCTCAGCCGTCTAAGCCCTGAATGCCTGGTCTTCAACGTATTGCTTGCCAACGCAACAGGGCTCTTTTCATTATGTCAAGTCCCAAGTGGACATTAGAAGACAAAACAAAAGCCACCAAGCAACCTCAGTGATCACCGAAAATCTGTCCTTAGACGCTCACTTCAAGTCTGCAATCTTACCACTCGGTCCCAGGAAAGGTTGCAGATATAGATCTAGAAGCTAAAGACGTTTGGCTACGCCCTGAAAGCCGCCTTGCCTCGATAATCCTTTACAGAGACCCTTGTCATCTCCCAATTCATCTTACATATCTTTGGAGTTCCTACAGGTAGTCCACTTCAGGAAGCCCTTGTCACCTTGTTGTAAAGTGGAAGCAGACTATTTGGGGCATTGTTGGACAGTGCATTCTCATATGCGTTGGGTAGAACTGCCAGGTTTTCTAGTACCAAGACCCCATATCCTCTCAATAAGACAGGCAATTCCAATAGCGAATCGGCCATGTCGCTGCATCCAAGGCTTCCACGTCTTCGCAGACTCTTCATTCTACAGTTGGGCGTCGTTTTAAAGAGTTCCTCTAGAATCCTGAATGGGACGACCCTGTAATTGCCTCACAACCCTGTATGCCTCGGACTAGGGGTACCAGCGCTCGATTGCGCTTTGCACTGGGATGTTTTTCTCCCCTAAACCTTGAAGCTCAAATCCTGAATCGCGACCCCTTGGCATATTGACTTTTTTTGGGGCAATCCTGGGGACTGGGAGGGGAAGATGTGCCAAGCATCCCCCCCGCGGCAACTGGTGGGCTGCTTGTGGATTTCTGAGCCTAGCCTTGGCTTCCACATGAGCCACAGCCATAGTCTAAACTCCTTAAAGGGGGTTATTTAGGAGATTATTTAGGGGACTGTTATAAGGGGGATACGAGGGGTTTAGACTATGGGTCACATGAAAGCTACAGGGGCATTAATCCTTACCTATACTAGGCCAGGAAAGTCTGATGGAATAAGACATGGAAAGCTGGTTAAGTTGGGGGGTGGGGGCCTCGGAATGAATTCCTGTATCCTGCTTCTAGTTTTCTTGGACTATCGCGGTATAGGGTACCGTAAATAGACCTAAATGTGGCATTGGTGTTTATTATAATTGATATACCTGCATTATTGAGGCTGCGAGGGCTTGAGTTTCCAGCGCAAGGTCAAATGTCGCAACGTTTGTTTGGGGGCTTGGGATGGGACGCGCGGGTCTTTTCCTAAACCCTGAACTCTAAACATTCTGAGCACTGCATGTGTTTCTTGCCATGTCAAACGGCATTGGTATTGCTGCTTGCTTTCATTGCTGAAGCCCCCACGCCTGCCGTACTGATCCTCTTGATGCTGTTCTAGTTCAACATCCTTGTTCTCAAGCTTTCCTTCCAATCCTTGTCAATGGCCTCTGAAAGCACTCAAACTTTGGACGTCCCCAGGCAAGCCCCCATGTTGAGAAAACACCCCACATTCAATGTTCCGAATTTAGGGGGCACGGACTCAAGCAAGCAGATGACCTGTTGCACATCGCGCAACACCCCGGGGTTCCCCATACCTTCCCTAATCTTGCGCATGCCTAGGACCCCACCCCCCATGGATTTCACCAGTGCTTTTAATTAACTATAGCTCCAGTTCCACACGTGCATTCCCAGACCAACAGGTCTGACTGCAAACCGGAACCTGACAAATCTCCACAGAGCGCAGAGTCCCAGCCCACCTGCAATTTGCACAGCATGGTGACGTCAACACAGGCAACGCAGAACATTGTACAATGTCTACCTTCACCTTGAAGCCCCCCAAATCTTTGTAAATTCCTCAGACTCCCTCTATAAGTCTATAACCCTAAACCCTAACCTTTAACCCCTCACATCGAAAGGTTCACTCCAACCTCTGTATGTAAGATGCTTTAGATCAGACCCCTACAGCCAAGTGACACTCTAGACCCTCCAAGAGCCTCTAATTTGGACATAGAGCCTTAATCCCAAGCCCCAAGCAAGTAGCACGGGACTCAGGAAGTACAGTGCCAACTCGTACCTACTTGCTACATCCTCTGCAAGCTTGAAAGGACTGGCGTGACGGGACTAACTACTTCGATCCTTCACAGCCGACATACAGCAATATCATCGTTCCAAACTTTGTTGCACCTTGGCATTCTATCCGATTACCGAGTATACAGGGGAATTCATTGATTGTTTTGAACTTGGGGGGTTTAGGGACTTGGCTTTTGCGTTCGGACACAAAAATTGCTGAGCCCTTCGTGAGAGCACGCTTGCCCGGTACCTTTCCCAGTGTAACTGCTGCTGCTGCATGCTCACGTCTCAGTGATTAGGTGCATTGACGCTCTGTCAGGTTACTTGGAGGCCCGAGGGGAAGTAGAAGTTGTCTATAACCTTAACAGGGCCTTAAGGCCAAAGGGTTTGCACTAAGGTTCCAGCTGTCCAATACTTGAAAAACCACTAGACCCTAAACCTCTCATAAAGTGCGTTGGGTCCATGGGGTTATCTGTACAGATGACATGGGATTCCCCTTCAAGAAGCTCACATTAGGTTGCTGACGCATTTGGAGTACATTCCAGGTGTAGCTCATACCCTTAGCATGGCGTGTGAAGTATGGTTCAGGGACAAGTCTAGCCTGAACTTGCCGGCCCGCATATGATCATATATGGGGATGATGTAGGAACAATCATAGGAATACACTTCCCCTTAAACACCAGACTCAGGAAATAAAGCTTGAAGCCAACGGCGTACTTCAGGCCATGGATGGAGCCTGACTTACCCCAACCTAACTTGCAATCCCCTCCAGGCGTCATACTCAAAGTTCTCTGACCCTTATCATATGCGGGCCCGAACTGGGATGCCGCGTTTTTTGGAGTCCTCATGTAGGCCCCTTTTCAACAAGCTGGAGTCTTTGAAGGGTTCCTTTACCCAACTATTGAGAGAGACTCCTTTAGTTTGAAATTCAGGTTCATGGTGTGGTCTTCCGGGGATAACTCTGTTGACGGTTTCATGAGAATACGTATTACAAGTAGGCGTCATCACCCTGCAGACCTCCTCTCAAAGCAACTAACTCGCCTGTGGCTGCTGAAGCTCTGAAGCCTCAAACCCCAGTTCACCAATCCACTGGCTGGCATTCGGAACCAGGGTTTAGGCTTTGGGGTTTAGGGAGGTTAAGGGCTTCGGATCAATGCCCTCTATAGAGTCTGAACACCAGATTCCAGTTGAACCCAGTCTTGGAACCCCAGACGCCACAGCCGTAATGCCTTTGCTGAACCCCGAAGCTTGAGGTGAATTGCACGGACTCCTCGGTCTTTGGAACTTCTCGCTCGCAGGAGGGTTTGTGGCGCCTAGACCAGACGTGTGGGCTCGGGCCGAGGATGGGGGCAACATCGGGCTTTAGGGCTGAACTTATTCAGGCGTTGGTGCATATCATGGGCGAAGGAACGTCTTAGCAGAAAAGTGCTGAGACGTTGCGGTTAAGGGTTTCGAGATCAGAGTTTTCACTTAGACATGTTGGTTTGTCGCTTAGAGTTGAGGGGTTATGTAAGCGGAGCTCCTAGCCAACCCGGCATGCAGATCCCACCTGCTGGGGAGAATATTCAGGCCCCAGGCAGGCTGTCCCACTGGCTGTCTGCTTAACTTCAAGGGTACTCGGCCGATATGCCTCATTGATGTATTGGGACTGGACAACTGAGCGTTTCCAAGCCAGCCGGCTTCAGCAAAGGAAGAAATTGAGCATATCCTTGCGGCTAACTATGCGCCCGCAAACCCTGGCCCGAAAGCCTAAAAACCTCAAATTCAAATCGCAACGCAGAGCTTTCAGGTTCAGCGTGGCAGCGGTAACTCCCGTGGGAGCCGGCGAGCTGTCAGACCCTGTGTTCCGGAAATGCGCGCAGGCGCGTGTTGATACAGAGAGTCGGCCCTAAAGGTCCAGCATGTGCATACGACACCCTTCTGAGCTCAAATGGCTTCCTATACGCATGTTTTGGGGTTTGCGTACCTGCCTACACATGCATGTATGTAGTCTGTATGTTTGTCATATTTGTTTGATTGTTTGTATATGTACATATATATATATGTATACAGATATATAGATGTACAGGGTTCCATGACTCGTAGGTATGGGTTTAGGGTTCAGGAGATTTATAACCAGCCGCTTCGGATTTTGAGGTTGGATGTTCACATGTGGTTTCTACCTGACAGTTACAATGGAAGTTTGGTTTGGTGTCGTTTGGGGAGTTGCGGTGGGGATTTAGGGTTTATGGCTTAGAGTGTCAAAACTAAAGGGGGGATTCGTAATATTAATATATTCGTAATATTCAATCCTCCAACAAGTAGAGGATTCTAAATAATCCGGGTCGCCCAATCAGGTTTCGGCAAACTCGTGGTGTGTGTTGGGGGGGGGGGGGTCTCCGGCTCTGTCAATCAAATTTCCCTTGCTTGGGATCATTCCGGTGCTCAATTTAGCGAAAAGTTCGCTCTAATCCGTACTCATTATTAGTAATCCGTTCAACCACAAGTTCGCTCTATTACGAACCCATTTACCATTGCTAACCCAACATTATGGCCCCTGTTCTGGGGCACCCTCATTATTACGGGGATAGTTCACTCGGAAAAAGATGAGGGGCTAACAATCCTATGATCTTGATGTAGCTTTTGCGGACCAGGTAACTCAGCAACTCGGGATGATAAAGTTGAAGCTTTGGACATATCAAAGCCGATTTCAGCATATTATCGCTTGCAGGATGAACCCTTGCCTGAAGGATATCTCCTGGATATCCATCTCGTATATCCTTTGATGGCACACTTTTGGGATGGCCATGAATCAGGGGTTCTCAGCGGTATCTGCAGTAGGGCAACTATCCCAAGAGCGTCGTATGGGCATCCTCAAATTTTGTTGGAGCAAAGCCTTGCAACCAAGGGGTCCCTTGTCCTCCTGTGCAACACTTTGAAAGCAACATGTAGGTGCCGGATGCTCCAGCCGTCCCCGCACTCGTCGAGGTTCAAAGTGGCCATGCCCTCTTGTGCCCCTACTGAAGCGAATGGTCTGGATGTTGGGCTCAGGGTTTGAGGGATTAGACCTTAATAATTCCAAGCGCCTTGCACCCCCGAATAGTTGGGAATAACGAATCTTTGGTACTAGGGGTGGGGGTGTGCTCAATGCTTAGCAGGGCTGACTAGTTTCTTCCTGTATTAGGCTGCAGTGCTGGCAGAGGCCTGCATCCGGATACGTTCTAAATCTAATACAAATGGAACAGATATGGGACCATGGACACCGCAAGTGGCAAGAGAAAGATTTCAATTGTTTTTTGGGTTGGAGGATGCTGATTCGGGGGAATTTAGGTGAGATATACAAATCCTAAACCCTAAACCATAAACAACCCTCCACCCTTCAGAAGCCAACCTCAAACAATCTGAGGAGCTGGGTAGAGCCTGCCTTATATGGCGCAAAGCTGCTGGCTGCCAAGGCAGCTTAGGGCTTAGGGTTCTATAGGGAATGCATAGGGGAATGGCAAAGAAGATGGAAGCTACCACATCATTTTATGCTTATGGTTTCCGGCCCTGAATATCTCATCCTAAGCCCCCTAATAATGAAGACCCCCAAATTGTACCACTATGTATCAGGGAATATCTATTCTCGTGGGGGTGGTGGTGTTTATCTGTGGGGTAGGGGATTAGCTAGATCTTTGAGGTTTTGGGCCTGCGGGCTGTGGCTGGGCAGACTGCAACAACCTCACCCGGTGGTTAATATGAGAATATGGAAACTTAGTCTTCAAATTGCCCGACCAGATTGCTCGAGATCTTGGAGTCCATTTGTTGTAGTTTAGCCAGTTTTGCCATGCAGGTGGGTTAAAAGATGAAGGTTAAGGGCTATAAGGTGGACCCATCCTATAACAGTGGTATACTAGGAATATAAAAGGATCCTAATATAGTTGCTAATATCCCTTGTAGTCACTATAACTGGGTGGGGGGTCCACCTAAGCTCTACGTTTTGCAGCTCCCAGAACCCAGGCCCATCACGGTAGGGTTTTGGGTTGCAGCGGGCAATCATAAAATGGAAACTCCCTGAGAGCCCTTTCTGTTGGTCCGCATGGGGAATCTCGTGCCCTCAGCCACAACACCCGTATGTTCCACGTTTTGGATTCCGTCAGGCATAAATGACCTGTGTTCTTGGACCCCTTACCTGGGTGCTGAGTGACCTCATTGACCCTCTCGCTCGACAGAGTCACAACTTAGGAAGGACCTTCAGGGCACAGGCAGGGGAGTTTGGGTAGTTGATTCCTTGAATACCAAAGACCAAAACCCTGAGCCCCTAAATTTCTAAACCCTAAACCCTCCTAAGCTTGTTGACCGTGCAGGTCTTGTCGCTTTGTGCCCCTGGCGGCTCACGCCGCTGGAGCTTATGACAGTTCAGGTTTCAGGGTTAAGGGTTCAAGTTTGTTCTGGGGCTTGGGGTTATACTGGGATAATGGTAACTTAGAAATGGAAGCTACTATTAAAAAGGGTTTAGGGTTTAGGGTTTTAAGGTTTCAGTGTGAATCACACCTTCCCAGCATCCCTATGAGCTCAGAAGTAGATTCTAGGGTTTAAGGTTTCAGGATGTAGGGTTTAGGGTTTAGGCTTTTAGGGTTTGGGGCTTAGAGTCTAGGAATTAGGGTTTAGGGTTCAGGGTTTAGGTCATGGGGCAATTGAGCACTTGCTTTGTAGCACGTCGGTTGCCAGATGGTCGTATGTCACATCGATTAGCCCGGGCATCCATGATATAAGTACTATCTGGCCTTCCAGGGTACAATGTTGCTCGTGTCTTGCGCTAGAAGAGCCCACAGTTGAATTTCGACCACTGGTGGCCCTTGATTACTCAGGAACAACCAAAGAGAATACATCCAACGAAAACAGCTACAGGCAGCCCATAAATCCCAAAGCCTAAGCTCCCAATCTGATTGCTTAATTGTTGTCAAACAGAATCATATACTTGGTGTTGGGCGGCTCAACCTTTGAAATGCGTCACATGTCTGGACAGATACAGAAGTTCCCCCAAAAGGGTCTCCCAGAAACCTAATGGAACCCTTCTAGCCTCCATGGGTACCCCCCTCATCAATCCAAACTTGCCCCTCATCAGTTTCTCCGGTCCGTCCTGCATGACCCTAAACCCCTAAACCCTAAACCCCTAAACCCCTAAACCCTAAACCCTGCTTCTCCTGGAATCAAGGTAGTGGCATGGTGGGCGTCGAGAGCACCTACCAAGCGCCCGTTACTTTGTTCCCTGGCCTTCCTTCTCTTCTCCGGAAATTCGGAGTCCAATTTTGGGGGTAGCTATAGTAAGGCCAGGCTTTAAAGCCTTAAGTGACCTCGGGACAGACCTAGGGTAGAAGCCTTAGGAATTACCAACAGACTGTCCCAGATTCCTTGTATGTTGCTCATGTTCTTGAAGCCTTCGAGCTTTCTGAGAGCGTGTTGGCAATTAAGGGCCCTTGTCCATCACCCGAGGGATTTATACACGTGGGAGGATTTGAGTATTGCAGGGGCACCGTTCCAATTGGCAGCGTTACCTTGGACCATTTATAAGGAATAGTTTAAGTACAACTGCGCTTTGTGGTGGCTGTGAGTGGGGAGAGCCCGAAGACTTGCCCATATCATGCGGACTTACCACGGGCCATCGTCTCACGAACGTCTGCAGATAAACCCCGTTCTAGAGAAACACCCCTTGAAGTTTCGATACACACCCAGCTGGAGAGGGCATACCCAAAATGTGAGCAACTGCTGTCCAACGACTCCCCTAACGCGAGCCCTCAATTTCGAAAAACCTTTTAGCATTGGGCAATGAAGGCCCTTCATCCTGCTTTACGCTGCTTCATGTACTGCCACCGGAACCGTGAGAAGGTCCATGTAGTGGTCCAAACATGCTGACCAGCGTTTTTCTCACTTTCATTATTAAAATCATATTATACTACAATATATTACACATGCCATATATACCATAATATACCATATTGTACTATATTTTACTAAGTGATTCCCTACATGCTCGGAGGCTCAACGTGTCTGCCAACCTGTCGCAGCCATGCCGTTTTGCTGTCCGAGCTGTGTCTGACACCTGGAAGCAACTGAGCTGTGGTCTAAACTCCTTAACGGGGGTTATATAGGTGATTATATGGGGGACTACTGTAAGGGTTATTAAGGGGGATACTGGGAGTTTAGATTATAACTGAGACAGAGCCCGCTTGACATAAGTATCTGTTGTGGCTTGGCAAGTGCATATAATGTCCTTGTCACAGACAGCGCCTCCCCCTCCAAACGAAAGAAATACTATTGTTTGTGCCACAGCTGTCCCCCAAGGTCCTAAGCTGGAAGTTCACAGTTGAGCTTAGATAGGCACTAGATGCATTTGTAACCACTTTGCCCCCCAAAAATTGGTTCTACGTATTCTGCAAGACGCAAACCTGAGAAAAAAAAGACTACCACAAGAATTCCAATGTATCGCTATGATGTGCAGATACATATATAGACTTACATATTTGTACTGGATACGTGTATCCATACACACTCAGGTGAATATGTTTTGGTCTGTCGACTTTGCTGATCGGAGGAAGTGTCACGCTCACATGATCCATCTCGGGCCTAGCCGAATCTAAGCTTACATCCTGCACACCCGAAACCCCGACACCTACGTCCATCTACGCCCTCAGGTCCCTCAAACTTCCTCCTGAACCACAATTGTTCAACCCGAAGCCCTAGACCCTACACCCAAAGCCATCAACTCTAACCCCCTGAACACTACAAATTCTAAGGAAGTTGGTGAAGGGGATTGGTCGCCCTTTTTGAGCTTCGATAAGCTGGCGCTGCCCCCGCTGCCTCCACGGCTGAGCATCCTGCCTCTTAGAGTTTAGGGTGTAGAGCTTCAGAGTTGAAGGTCTAGAGGTTAGGATGATACAAGTTCTCGAGTGCTGGGTCCAGCGTTAAGGACTCAGTGCAGAAGCCTGACTATTGCGGGCGTTTACCTCCTCTTGGATGGTGCTCTCATACTAACGCCGTCCGATGAGATGAGAATGGGAGCGTTCAGGGTTCAGGGTTTAGCTCATTCTGCGGTGTCTCGGAAGTTGTGCCCCGGACGAACCCAGGGCACGTCAAGAAGAGAGAGCACATCACCAAGACTAGACCCCAAACCATGGAGACCCCTCTGCCCAAAACTTCAAACCCCCAGTGGACCCTACATCTGCAGCTCCACAACCCAAAGCCCGTAATTGGATGGGTCAGGTAGACATGCAAGTAGACTGACCCCGCAGGCATCCGATCGTCTACGGACACCCAAATCGTTGTGGAATGGTCCCTGGATCGGTCCAAGGAGACTTCTCAGTCCAAGGGTATGGGCTCTAGGGTCCAGAGTGTAATGTAGGGGCCTAATGATTTGAATAGGGTTTTGGGGTATACTAGTATGTTTTTACTATCCTCCCAATAAACTATACTATACAACACTACTTTATGTTACTAAGCATTACATGTATGCGAGTCATAAGGGGACACGAGAGCTTCTACATTATGGTTGGGAGTTAGGCTTTGGGGTTCAGAGTTTGGGTTACGGTTTGGGTTCAGGGTGGAAGGTAAAAGGTTCAGGAGTAAGAGTTGAGGGTTGAGTTTTATGGGCTAGCGTTCAGCTATGAGGGTTTGGGTAATGCCTGGAGGACCCAGGTATAGTACGCAATTGGTGCCTTGGGACCAAGTGATTCCGGCTGTAGGGTTGGTGTTCACGTCCTCCTTGAAACCTGACGTGGGGCTGCTTTGGATTGCCGGGGCTGTATGGACCTGAAGCGGGCCAAACCAACTGGGGATTGAATCTGCATTCTGTTTGTCCTAGGTTTGGAGTCTACAAGGGAAGAGTAGGGAAGATGTAGCTGATAAAAGTTGTGGCTCTTCCACCTGGTACACTACTCGAGCGCCAAATATTGGACTCCACATGATTGCAGCATGTCTGAGATAACACATGTTAAGCACCACCCCTTTCCCAAATTGCATTGTAAAGCCATATACATGCCAGGAGCGTGGAGCCTACCATATCGGCTACTACGTCTACGTCTCCGTGGACGGGACTACATGGCCTGACGAGGACAGCGTCCAAATCGTGGGATGTAAGCTCGCACCACATGAGCTACTGTCTAAACTCGCAGTATCCACGCCTATCATGGTCCCCCAGAGCATCCCCCCATGTAACCAGCCTTTCAGGAGTTTAGGCTACCATTCACACTGGCTAAGTCAGACTTTGGGGCCGGGGGTTGAAGGTTTAGGGTTTAGGGTGTAGGGCTTGCAACGGCCGATTTGAGCGCCAAGGGCTTTTGATTCCGCAGCCCGTCCCCCTTGCCCTTTTGGAGGGTCCTGATCTTAAACTAACATCGCTCGATGTCTTTCGCAAAGCTGTTTGCAGCCCCTGCCTTGAATGAGCCCCGTGCGTTCCCTGCTTCCACGCTTTGCCTCAGGATACAGGGTTTAGGGTTTAGGGCTCCCTAAACCCTAAACCCTAAACCCTAAACCCTAAACCCTCAGGATACAGGCTATATCGCCACCTGGCAGGATGAGTTTACCACGCAGTGCCTGGGCTGTCTGCAGAATAACTTGGGGCTTCGGGTTGAGGGTTTGGAGCTTGAGGCTGCAAATTTGAGATTATGGGTTTAAGTAGGGTTTAGGATTTAGGCGTTCTTGCTTCAAGGTCCTGCGTGGGGCAAGCCAGCTAAGGTTTGAAGTGTGAGTATTGGCGGGTGTACATGGCACTCCTTAAGAATTTGTCAATGCATTTGTGGAGTGTCACGCGGCGTCGACTTGGGGAGACCGTGGCTACGCACCCTAATGCTTGTAGCAAGTTCAGCAAGTTCCAGTGGGTAGTGAAGTATCTGTGAAGTCATGTTGCAGCACTGGCCGCGCTTGGCAGCTCTCAGTGTGTGGCTAATTGTTAAGATGAAGATGATGATGATGACGACGGCGATATGTTGGTGACAATGATAGGCAGGCGCTGCCCACTGTGATGGGGTCATCAGGTTGGCAAGTAGTGATGTAGGGGTGATGAGTGTGCCTACTGCTATAGGGCTTGCCAATGTGTATGCCATCTTCTGCTGCAAAATCACCATGATGATTCTTGTGAAAGCAGTGCATTGTCATGTATCTTCAACCCGTGGCATCATTGCAGCACTGCCTCTTCAGCACTCAGCATCATGACGCCTTGAAGGCAGGAGCTTGTTCCTCCGCATCTCCATGCTACCCAGAGATACGCGCAATTTGAAAACATCCCTTAGGGACTGCTATGGAATACATACAAGCTAGAGCGTTTAGTGAACCCCCAAAGAAACTACTGTCAATTATTTCGCATAGTACGCATTACTTACAAAAAAAAACCGAAATTCTCCCCTTGAACCTTGCCTTCTGTGAGCAGGCAACGACAAGAATCGAAAGCCAAAGACCCATAGCATGACCCCCTGTCATAGCCTCCAATTCGTACCCTCCCCCTAATCTCACCCCCCCTCCCACCCCATAGAATTAAATGTTCCCAATAGTGGTATACTATGACATATTGGGAACATTTAAAGTTAGGGGGCGGGGTGGATAATTTTAAGGGGATGGCATTGTGCCCATTCCTTACCCCGAATCTACGCAAAGGTTCTTCACCTCCTATGAGAAACACGAGCAACGCACAGGTACACCATGGACTGCACCAACACCGCTTTCCTCGCCGGCCAAAGCCGAACGAAGCAGTTTCTGTGGTTTAAGGCATGGAGGGGTCCAAAATCTCGGGGTGATCACATAAGGCTTTGAAGAATAATGGAGAATCAAATGGAAAATGAAATGGAAATTACCGTTTAGGTTTCACAGTTCAGGGGGGAGTGTATGGGGTTTAGGGTCTGGCTTGTTCTTGTAGGTCTTACTTGGGCTCCAAACCTTCGGGTTGTAGGGTTCGGGGCTAGTGTTTTCAGGGCATGGTCGGCGTTGGGCGTTGGATGGGTGATTCTACAGGGCTTCATACTGTAGCAATCATCATCATGTATCAACTCGAAACCATTGTACGCCTTTTTTTTACCTGTCTAGGCTGTCTAGGGCTTTAAAAAAAGGCCCGTTAAAAGAGTCCAGATGCTTCTCACCTACACTAAACGATGCTTACAGCCACATGAGGCTTCCTGTCTTTGAGGTCCGCGGCTAAAGTTTGGAAGGCCTCTCGTGATCTACAGTCAAGTGTACACCATACAGCGTCTTTAGGCTCAGGATTGGAGTCTATCCGGTTCATGGCAAAGTCGAAGAGGTCGAGAGTTCTTGCTTGGACTTTGCATGTGTGGCGTTCCAGGCTTAGACTAGAGACGTCGAGGTCTGACAGTTCGTGGGCCGGGCTTCAGAGGCACCATGCACGGGGCAGCTTTGGGTCAACGCCGCAGCGGCATGGTGGTTGCTTATATGCTACAGGCTTCTGGCAACTTTGCAAGCGCTCCAGACAGCAAGGGACATGGCTGCACGAGCCTGTCCTCCTACGACTTCACAACCAGGCCATCATATACTTCAAGCTTTGGACCATGTGCTCAAGCCCTTAATGCTCGAGGCCTGCCAAATCCCAACGCAAGATATGCGATGGAGATCTCAGCTCCCTGAAGCCTGACTGGCAAGCCCCTAGCCCTCAACCTCAACCTCATTGGGTTTAGGGTTTAGGTTGAGGGAGCCCTAAGACTTGGGACTGAGTAAGGGTTGTGGCTGCAGCTCCACAGATTTTGATCGACTAAGGCCAAGTGCCCGCTAACAGTTGACTCTTGACCCAGTCCTTGACCCAGTTAAATGTACTAGCTACACTACTGGCCCTTTAACCTTCGTAATTTCGAATGCTTCCACAGGCCCATGGAGGTATCTCTGCCATCTCGATCAACCCCCAGCAGCCCTCAATCCGCAACCCAAGCCCCGGAACCCTCAACCCTAAATCCTACATCGTCAACTCTAAACGTAGGACCCTAGAACTTACGTTCTAAACCCTGAACCCTAGACTCAGAAATCAGTGGCTCCTGCAGGTAGCCACGCGCAGCGCTGCTGGCCGAGGCTTTCTTGGTTGAGAGTAGCTTACGTCTAACGGAGTTCGCGGTTTAGGGATTCCGGAGTTTAGTATTTAGAGGTTCCCCAATATTCTTGGGGAATTGTAAGCCCCTTTTTCGTCTTCGCACCCATTCTGGCCTTTTGCGTCGGTTGACTCCGTCATGCAAATCTGCTTACCACAGCAAAATGCCCGCAGACCCATGCGGGACTTCACATGAAAGCCTCTTTGCACTGTGAACCCAACTCGCTTCCCATCTGCAACTTTGTTCATTGCATTTTGTCGTGTGAGTTCGTTGCATGGAGGATACACGAACTCCGGCTGTAGACGAATGAAACCCCACACCCTAAACCAAGAAACCAATGCCCCAAGGCCGTATCTACTGAGACTTGCATAGTCGCCCCCAACCCGCGGAACCTTTACGTAAGCTCCCACCTCCTAGACATGCCCCGACACCCTAAACAAACCCTAAACTCCAAAACCCTGATTCCAAAGCCTAAAATCCAAACCCTGAGTTCGCAAGATCCTAGGCCCCCAAACCCTAACCTCAACTCTAAAGCCTAACCAAATTTACCCTGACATCACCTTGTGACCCCTTCAAACGTTCCCCTCTTCCACCAAGCTCCTTGCCCTCCCCCTAAACCCTAGACCCTCCCTCCTAGACCCTAAAGCCTAAACCCCAAATCCAGGGCTCTTATTGAGCACTCAAAGAGGCCCCCTCTCAGAAGCCATCTCTCGACGTTGCTCTGCGCCACCCACAGCGCCCCAGAATCTGCCACGTGGATGAGAGTTGGGGGGTAGGGTATAAGGTTTAGGGTTGGTGGGGGTTAGGGATTGAGTAGCTTAGATGTTTCACGCTGAGTGTTGAAGGATTAAGCTGTTTAGGTGTTTTGGGGTGACGGGTTTAGGGGATAACTAGGGTTCAGGGCAGATTAAGCTTCTCGGTCGAAGGGATGAAGGTCCGGAGATTTGGGATCAGGGTTTCGGGACTGGGGTTTCGGGATTTAAGGCTAGGGTTCCATTTTGGGGATTACGGGATGGGGTGTGGGCTCAGAGTTCAGGGTTTTGGGGGGTTGGGGATTAGTGTTTCGGGTGTAGGGCTTGGATGGAGGGCTTAGGTTTAATAGCTTACTTGGGTCCAACATCATAAGTGGCTTTTACGCTAAAGAGCTCAGATATGTGTTATATGGGTACCCGGCGACTGCCAGCAGAGAGATTTACGGAATTGTGATTTGAGCCGTCTATGGGACTGAATGCTCTGTCGTGGATTGGAAGGACAGCGCAAGGATTTACAGTGGGATTTGGATTTGCACTGAATTCAGGCTTTGGGAACAAGGGGCTTCAATTTGGAGATTTCGCTTGCGGATGGTGTATAAAGTTGCAGCTCAGACATGAGCAACAAGACGGCTTGCCACCCGAAAGCTTGCTCTCGTGAAGTTTGGTTGCCTTTATCCCACACGTTTGGACTCAACACGGAGAACCCTAAGACCGAGGGCTTACTTCTGTTGCGTGGAGTCTTAGAGAGCTCACATGGAAGCCCAAACAATGGCCAATACGATTCCCTCCAGAGCTTTTTTTGCACTGTGTTTGAAGTGTGCCGCCGCAAGTTCCATCTGCGGTTTACAGGCTCTGAAACCTTGAGGCGAGTCCTAGATTCTATTGACGGAAGATTTCTTTCACCTCCCTCAGTACTCTGAGTTATCGGACATACTATAGCTCACGAGTCTAGCCCCTGCAGCACGCTTTCATCAAAGCTTGGTCCTGAGGACCATGAACCAGTCCATCTTTGATTCCGCTGGAGCAACTGGTTCCATGTATGTGGCTTCCCTGGAATTAGGGGTACCTGATTGGGGGGAATTTAGTATATTGAGGTCTATATTGGCGTCCTCCTATTTGGGAAAACTATCATGTGGCCTCGCCAGACTTGTCAGCAGTAGGGTTCAGGAGGTTGAGCGTGCTAGCATTATGGCCCCCCATTTGGGGTTACATTGGCCCCTTGCCGGGGTGACCCAGTTGTCAGGACTGCTGTGGCTGTACAGGAACTTTCGAGAACTATGAAATGGGCCTCCGGTTGCGCAAGCTTGGCAGCAGATGCAGTGTGATCAGAACTTCATAATTGCAGCAGGGCCTTCATACCCTGGAATGGAATGCATTGGAGTTCTGTAGTGGTAATCATAGGCCAGCTCGATAGGTATCCAGACCGTTTCTGACCATGAGTTGGCAGGATGGTTGTGAAACAGTTGATGTAACGGATGCTTCAACGGTCTGCCAAAATGTGGTCCTGCTCCATTACGAACCCCACACGAACTCGAACTCGAATTCGAACTCGAACTCCCCCCCCCGGACAACAAAATCAATTATGAATTGAATTCCAACTCTTCGTTATA
>CAJNIZ010006303.1:0-17911 GCA_905231905.1 Symbiodinium pilosum
AGAGCCATCCTTATCTCTGAAGTGGTGTGGATGGGGCGATTGTTTGGCATTCGAACGCTCTTCTTGTTACAGGCCACGCACCATTCGGCCTTGGTGAAGGATGGTGCCCGCAAAAGCTCACAAAAGGCGCATCTGCAGCCCTACTGTTCATATTGAAAGTCCTGCATGACCTCAGTATACTACAGTATTATAGTTCCCTAGGTTTAAGGTACTGGGGGTCAATCATGATTGTTCGTATCCACCGTGCAGCTTTCAGGTCCATGGCACGATGGCTTTGCTTTCAACCAGAGGCTTGACAAGTCAACCGAGCTATACACCTAGTCTACCTGGGTTTGAAACGTCATGCTGCCGGGCTCTTTAGGGAGAAATGACCTCACCCAACTCTAAACTGTAAACCTCTGGTATGAAAAAAACCTGCTTTAATTTGCTTGGAGGGTGGGTCGGGTAAGAGCTGGACACACTGTCGCAGCTTTTGCACAGAGTTGAATGCCATTGTTCAAGCACTCGTCTGAGCCTATGTAAGCCGCCATAGGAGTTGCAGACAACTGAACCCTTGTTTCAATCTTCCAGTTACGCCGAACAGAGGGCACTGGTGGCGTCTGGGCCCCGGTGAGTCTCAGGGTTTTGCACCTCAACCCACTCTGCACTTGCATGCTCTGTACCGGACCGGGTTTCGTCCTCACGATGCTTCCAAACTCAGGACTGGCGTAGCTCTCGCAAGACCAAGCACAAGAACTTTGGGCATTGCGGCTAGTTACCTTGACGCGCTTCGAGCTGCAGCTTTCGCAGACGCTGGAAATTGAGATGATAGCAGCGCACCAGAGCTGACGCTGAAAGAGACGACTGAACCGACTGAACCTGAGGGAGACTGACTAAACACACGCCCGGGAAGCCTATTTCCACACTCTCCCCAAACATCACACTTACATAATACAGCAACTCGGTTGCACCTGCATAGCTCCGGTCTGCATGGGAGGGCTCGGGGTGGAAGGGAAATCAGGGGATGAACACCTGTACACTGAGAACCTCTCAGCCCTTTCTACAATGCATATTGGATCCTGTTGATCTCTCCTGTCACTGAAGTAGGGGCAGTCCGGTGGGCTCCTAACCAGGCTGGAGTGAAGAGACAAACGAAAAGAGACAGGCAAAGGAACCATGGCAAGCACACGGCGTTTCAGTCAGTGTACGCCGCCCCATCTTGAGCCTTCCTGGGCAAGGTTGAAACATGACATTGCTGCCGATGCTGGTTGAAGAAGTCAGCGCCTGTGGCAGTGTTTACCTGAATGCGTCATATAGCGGACCCGATTGCAAGCAGAGTCTTCGGCAGACTACAAGAAAAGCAATGTAAAATCTAGCGACCGCCATCGAGTTTTGCAGGAACAGCACGGATCGGAGGAACCACGGAAGGCGGTCCACGGCGGCCGCTGCACATTGCAAATGCCAGGGACCTGAGACTAAACATCAGTATCTGGACATACCGTATTAGGGTTGGAAACTACTATACTAGGGTATATATTAGGGTTACATATATATATATATATAGAGTCTACACCATGTTCTTCTTCTTTTTCGTCTTCTTTCTCCTCTTATGGTACCATCTTACCTTTTAATTCCAAGTACAACCACCTAAGGCCCAAGAACCTTGAAGTGGGGGCATCGGCAAGTTCCGGGAAATTGTCTTTTGTCTGAGCACGCAAACACCCCAGTGTAAACTCGACACCCTCATTTGTTCGAATAAAAGCTACCACTGCATTCTCAGGCCCAACTCTGCAGATATGGGATTCTGGGTTAAGGTGGGGGTTTCCCTAAATTAGGGGGACCCTTTTGGGGGTCCCCATAATAAGGATTAGAAAGTTTTAGGGTTGATCATGACCAACAATTTTATGTTCCTCAATTATATTGGGGCTATATTAGCGTTATATTGGGGTTATATTAGGGTTATATTGGGTTATATTAGGGTTAATTCTATCTTCAATCTAGGACCTGTAACCTCCACAATAATCCATTTCAGGCTCTGGTGTGCGCCTACTTCGCTGCTCAAGGCCTACAGAATCCCCGGAACCATTTGGTTTACACACGTAACTCTGCGTAAACCCTGTGTTCCTGCATCTTCAACCTGAACCCCCAACCCTAAACTCCAAACGGGATGCTGAACCCACCCCCAGAAAAGCCTAGGCCAACGAAGCCCTTCAGATTGGAACCCTAAATCTCCAAGCCTTCTGCCTTTCAGACACATATCAAAATTTGGGGTACCCTCTTTTGGGTCTCTTTAATAAGTATGATAGTATTTTGGGTTCTACCCCATTTTGCAAAATTAGGGGAACGCAGATAGAGCCCCTCTTAAGTAGACAGAATGGGTAGATTAGATGAGCAACTTATCGAGGTTTTGGGCAATTCCATATTCCATCTACAGGGGACTATAATCCCTTCTTCCGAATCAAGGGAATATCATCCCTATCATCCTTATACAAAATATTACCGTATTCCCTACTCACCCCCAGTAAGAACACGGAACACCTAAGGCGGGGTTATAACTGACTCTGATTGTCCGATATCAGACCCGGCCCCCTCTTCCTTTTTGGGACTCTTTTGGGTCATTCCCCCTTACAGTAGCTGTCTTCAAAGGGGCTCTATTATGGCCTATTTTGGGAACAATTAGTGTACGGGGGAATGACATAAGCAATCTTATTTTCATACGGCAGCTATTGCTAAGCAGACTCCAATCATGTGCCCAAAATGTTTTTCGATGCTAACCGCCACAACTGCGAAAGCCCAAAACCAAAGTCTAGACTTTGAATGTCTTGATTGAACGTTCAGGCCCCTCACAAGCTCAATGACTGCAAGCTGAGCCACTTCAAGCGCATGAAGGCTCAGACAAGGTGTAAGAGTCAAACGTCAAACAAAACAAGTCCACCGAAATGATCTCTAGGAAAACCGTCCGGCGATAGAACTAAGATTTAGCTTGAATATCTTGCAAATGTTGTGTTACAAACTTGAGCTAGAAAAATCAAAAACCAATCAGCATCAATCTCTGACAACCGCTTCATGTCAGGCGTAGCGAAGCATTGATCGCTTTCAACTCCAGTGGCAATGTTCTTCAAATCTTTCCAGAACGCTCATCAAACGTAATCTTTGCAACCATGCTGCTTTCAGATGTGTGGACTATTGATAAAACCTATGCAAACTTGACAAGAAGAAATGAGCCGGCACTCCTTCGAGGACACAGCAGGACAGGCAATGTTGAAGTGGCTTCTGTGAGTTCTACAACTCCTTGGAGCCAGTTCTCAGATTTCTCCACGTAAAGTCCAGAACCATTCGGAAGGCGGGCAACTCACCGTTGAAGCCTTCTAAGCCCCTTTGAAGCTCCTTTCAAAGCGCCTCCTTTGAAGTTCCCTAAAGCTTCTTCAAAGTCACCTTGGAACAGATTTTGAGCTGCAACTTCAAACTGAATCAATATCTTTGCTCGTGCTCATCGCCTGAACCTGCTTGCACTGTTGAAAGCTGAAGCCATTTGTTTTGATTCTTATCTTTGTTACTATTATTACTGGTTATTCTTCTTCTTATTATTATTACTACTACTACTATTATTATACATATTACAATTAATATGATTCTTACTATTAATGTTATCATTATCCCTGCCGTTTTGGCCGCGGAGTATATTGCCAAACGGCACCGGCACGGCTACACATGAAAAGCAGAGCAAATGCGGAGCCTTCATTTTAACCTTGCAGAATGCACATGCCCTCGAGGTTCCTGCAAAGAGAACCTGGTGTTTTTTCAAAGGAACATGGTAGTTGCCCAGAATTAGGGACCCCAATATAGACCCCAAACTACTGTAGTCCTTATGATAGGGACCCCCAAAATGAGCAGTACCCCTAACTCTGGGAACCCCCACATCTGTTTTGTAAAGCACGAGCGTGCCCTGGTGCGTACAAGGACGCCCCAGCCCCGGCCCTCTGCGAGCCACGCGGAAGTGGATGCATGGATTTGGGATCTTGCGACTCTGAAGACCAACGGGTGTTGAACGAAACTGTGACGATTGCGGCTGATCTGAAGCTTGCGCTCGTCCACAGGGATGATCCTCTCAGATGTGTCCGAGCATCCAGCTTTGAATCCGCACCTGGCTGTGTCCCCAGGCCTGGCAGGAATATCTTTTTCCATTCTTCAACAGTTGTCCTGGGTTGCTGTTAGGGAACTTGCACTAAGTTAACATAATGGGTATACATAGTAATTAATATGGCTTCCCCAATATAGTCACTTAAGCCAAGCTCCTTAACAGCAACTCTGTTGTTTTTCAGCTTCGGTCACCGGAGGGTGACCTGAACGACTGCAGGCTTGGCACCAGCCGTAGCCCACATTCTTGTAATCTCATCTCTAAACCCTAAAGCCTTCTCCTTGCAGCCCTTCACCATAGGAGCCGACCAGGGAGTTTCGAGTGCAAACCTTTGGGGCAGGGAATGGGCAGCTGCGGAGCAGCTGGCCTACAAGCTTACTGGTTCTTCGTAGGGAATACGGGAATCTGTTATATAGGGTTTACGGCTTCGGGTAGGGAATATGGGAATATCTTAAAGAGCGTCTATTTAGGGAGTAGTTATTTTCCCCTATTCCCGATTGAAAGCCAGTAAGGTAAGGGAGGCCTGGTGCTGGATTTGGGGGTCTGAGCTGAAAGGGTTTCGAGATTTCAACCTGCCCAGAGGCTGTCCGCGGCCACGCTTTCTAGAGGAGGACTAAAGAGAGCTGGAACAGAAGCTCAAACTCTCAGAAGGATAAGAACTCCCGCTGCAAGCTGTAGTTCCGGGGCACCGGATTCAATCGCTGGACTGTAGGGAAGCTCTCTGCATGGATTATTGAGATTCCATAGTGTGTCTTGCGTTGCATCCTACTCCTTCCGGGGCCTCCACTGTAAGCAGTCTCAGGTTCATGCAAATTGTCCATACGAGAACTGCGCAAGAGCAATTATGGCCATGAAAGCATCAGAAGGCTCCCCAGGCTCCTGTTGGGGCACAGCTCCCAGGTCAAGACAGGTTCAAACTATGCGAAATCCGTATAGCACGTGCATTTGCAGCTGCTCTTCTTGGCTAGAGGCAGTACGCAAGCTTCTGTCTCTAGGATGCGCGACCATAGCATCCGGCTGAGACTTCAGTCGCAGTCAAAAGCGAGTTTGCTGTCCTCAGACTGGCAGCTTCCAGAGCCCAGGCGCGTGAACGTGCTGCTAACCTTATCGCGCCTTCCTCCGTCGCCCATGCGGACATGCTGCCTCTTGAAACACGGGTCCGTGCCTTTAAAACTCCCGTCTCTGCTCATATCCTGCTTGCGAACCAGTTCCCGATGTTGCAAAGTCGTTTCAACATGCGCTTGCCGTGGCCGCGAGGCTGCCATGAGAACTATTATGCACACGGCTCACAGTACAAGGGACCCAAAATGCGGAATATCTTTCTGTATCTGAGGCTCACTTTTGCACACCTGCTGCCAAGCTGACTGGCGCTATGATCAATTTGGTCCTGCAGTTTCTTTGCAGAGAGCTCGTCCATGAACGTGGCTTCCATTTTTTCCCTTTGTACTGACGCCTGGGCGAGCGCAGCAGGAAGGCTGCTGCCTGCTATTTCAAACAAGGTACAACGCTGGCAGGCTAATTGTAGCAATAAGTTGTTGACAAAAGATCATAGGAGAATGGGAGAAAAAGCTTGGCAGTCAGTTGCTGCAAGTAGGCTAAGCCTCATAACCCAAAGAACCTAAGCCCCAACAAGACCCATACAATCTTTCCATTACAGCAAGGGCCTCGTGTGGTACATCAGCCTGAAGAGCTTGCAGTCTGTTGAGCGAGGGAGGATCTTGCCAAACTAATTAGGGGTGTATAGGGGTAAATAGGGAGAATGGAAAAGAATATTGAAAACTACTATAATGGGGGCCTTAGGATGAAGAATCTCCGCACTCCATATTCTTCCTGTGCTATCTTGGCAACTTCAGCTTTCAGCAGCCACATGTAACAACTTAGCCCAGGGCGAGCTGCCCAGCACGAGGACGGAGGGCACTAGCATAAAGCTTGCGCCTCGGGGGCTCCCAAAACCTTTGACCTGCACTGCATGGCTCCTTAAAATCAAGTGGGGCTTCTCCCAAAGCACCCCACCAACATGAGGAAAACCGTCTCACAGGGACCCGTAGCACCAAAAGATGGGACAGCTGCAGTATCACGGTGCATTGAAACCTAAGCCCCTAAGCCAGCAGAAGACGAGAGTTACAATTACAATAGGTTAGGGCGTTCCCCCTTTCAGCAACCGCTCCACAATAGGTAATGGGAGTTTAAATAGCCTTGTTAGAAAAAAACCTTTAAGGATAGTTACTGTACTGGGGGATGACCCAAACAATAGGTGGTAGCCCTGTGCTTGTCCCACAGCCTGATATCCCCCCCACCCCCCATTTCATGTTGAAACGGAACATGAAAAACTCCATGAGCCGCATAACACGAGCCAACACCCCATGAACATGGAAGTGTTTCAGCCCAAAAAGCTCCGTTACATGTTGCTCCAAAACCGCAACACAGCAAAGTGTCTCGCTGCCATCGCTGAGACATAAGATGAAAGAAACATTTGAAGGTGGCTTTGTGGAAAGTGCAGCGCGCCCGCTTTGACGGCAGAATGCCTGCGTAGCTTTGGAACACACACTCAGTGACATGCAACGGCAAAAGGGCGACATCCCTGGCAACAGCAATAATCAAAAATCCCTAGTCCCCCAAAATCTGATTGAAGTCACCCTGGACCCCAACCCGGAAAAACAGAGTGCCACGAACTCCCCCAAGGCCCCTATAATGCCCCGAAGAATCTTATCCACCATTTGTAGCTCCGCAGAAGCCAGCCTCAGCGCCGAACTCCGCAGTGGCGGTGAGGCTCGGCGTGAGGCCTCGGAAGGCTCGGAGGTGGCCGCGGCAAGAAGGCAGGTTTCAGGAGCTTTGGGCAGGCACTTGGGGGTAAAGATATGGGTGTTTCCCAAAATTAAGGGTACCTTTTTTGGGGTCCCTATAATTAGGACTATAATATATTGGGGTACCCTAAGTTTGGGAAACTACCATATCTAAATTATGGGAAGTGTATTGAGGGCTTAGGGCATTGGCAACAGGGTGCTCGGAGAGTCTTGGACCTCCAAACGCCTTGGAGGACTCGGGGTCTGCATAGCCTTCGCAACACTTCATAAGGCTTCCTGTGCCCCTTTGTCAAGAAGGGGGCATTTGGGATTTCTATAAACAAGAATTTGAAGTTGAATGCGAGATAACCGAGTGCGACTCAGTCAACCTACATCCCTCGTCAGGTGGTCAAAGGAGAGGCGAGTTTGGGCTGCTGCACCAGTTTATCCAGAATTTTTTGCCTCCCTTCAACACCTGAAATCCAAGGTCATCCATCCCTTCTCGGATTTGCTGTCCGAAGCCCTACGCCATCCCCTCCCAGGAAGCCGTGGAGGATCTCAAGGCCTCATAAAATCATCAGCTAGACTTGACATGCGGACATCAGAAGCTGATGGACAGGGCCTCACATTGGAGGTCTTGAATCTGAGGGATTTGACTCTCGAGAGGTTGAAGTCGCCTGGAAAAATGATAGGAGATTCAGCACTTCGAAGCTAGGGTCTCGTTGCTTCGGCACACCTGCGAGTCAGCCGAGCAATTCTGTGGGAGGTCAACTGAGACCATATGAGACGATGAACTCCGTAGCATGGCGGTGCGGAGTTCGGGGCCTCGAGGATAGACTCTGCTTGAGAATTGGGAATCCCAACAGCAGGAGGCTCCTGGTCACCAATCTTGCAAGGCTTTTGGCGTGAAAACGGGGATGCTGTGATACTTTAGAGCCATGGCTAGAAGGATTCTAGCTTCTTCGCGCCATCCAACAAAAATGCTGCATCCGTCAGAGCCCGAAAGCACTACTTCGCACCAAAAACATGTCAAATACGAACCAACAAACAGTTCAGATTTCCTGAAGTAGAGCACCCTGCAAACCTTGCAGATGGAATTCATCGACATTGGTAGAGGTCATGGGACGATAGTCTTGGGAGCATAGGGGCATGTATATTACAGACCCCAAATCCGAAACCGGAAAACCGTGTTGAGGCAGAGAGGTGAGGTTGCTTGGGCATCTGCAGATCGCGCTGCTCCTCAACCGAGGCCTGCGGGGCACTTGCTTGCCGCAGTTTTCCTCCCGTGTGCTGTGCGCACAACTCATCGCTTTGATAAAAAACATGGAAGCTTGCGGTTTGTTTTGGCACTTGACATGTACTTGCTGGTTTGGTTGGGGCTGTGGCTGCCGGCACTCAAGGCGGGCTGCCAAGCTCCTGTGCAAGGAGTACCCTACGAGTAGCTGCTGTCCTGGCCTTTGCGCGCGTATTCCCCTGCGGTCGTGTGCGCAGGGGGTGGTTCGGCATGTGGCACAAAACTGGGAGCCGAGGAAGATTGAAATGGGGCCGTCACTCAGGCACTGCACACCTCCCGAACCTAGCTCAGCTCTGAAAAGGGTCTTATGGATCCCATATTCATCACTGTTAGCTACACAAAAACACACCTGGAAATGGTCCAGAAGGCGGCGTGCACTTCACTCCGGCAGCTCCTGCAGCAAAGCCAAGCCCGGAGGCACCGTGCACTCAGCAGCTTGGTGGCATCCACGGGAGCAAATTGGCAAATTAAATTGGGTTGGCTTTCGTTGGCTCTACGGCCGTCTGGGTGCTGTACAAGGAAGGTAAGCTTAAATCACTTCAAAGGATCCGTCCACAAACTGGCTGTGACGGGGATGGAGCTGCTGTCAGCGGTCTGGTACATGTCTGGTGTCCGCACATGCCTCCCCGGCGAGTGCGAAAGTTCGGGTGCCCCTTGCTGAGGATGCAGGGCGGGCAGGCGAAACAGGCCACGGGGAGGTCAGGCTCAAAGACGATCTTCAGCACCTCGAAGTCCGCGCAGTCTGTGCACCAGGACTCCACGCTTGTGAGGGCCACAGGCTCGCCCGAGTCGAGCATCACGAAGTCACCCTCCTTCAAGGTGCCAGCTGCGACGTACTTTGCGATGCCCACTCCCGCCTTCACCTCCGTCACATCCGCCACTCCCTCCTCCAGGCTTTTCAGGTCAGGCACCTGCACCAGGTGGTCTTGCGTCACCTGCAAAATCGCGGCTCCCGCTTGCAAGCGGACGATGTCGGTGGCCTTGCTGATCTCTGGATTCTTGGCGACCTCCAAGATTGCTTCATCATCACCAGCCACAACTCGGGAGCCTTTCTTTAGGTCGCGGCCCATCAAGAAGAAGTCCACCCCATAGCTGCGAGTCTTGAAGATGGCGTCCAGCATGAAGCAGTGAGGCTGGACCGAGAACCAGGAGGAGCGGCTCAGCACGGATGAGGCGTCCTCTACCAGGATGTAGCCCAGGGAGTCAGAGGCGTTCGACTCAGGGCTCCTGGAAGCTTCTACGCCGGAGGCTGGGCCATGGCGTGCGAAAGTTGGATATGCGAACAATCGGCTGCTCATGTGCAAGGCGTGCTCCTTGGCCTCAGTGAGCTGCTCCAGCAAGCGGCAACGCTCCTGGTACGTGGCAGCCTCCACTTGGCACTTGCCCTTCTCTTCCCAGAGCGTCTGCATCTGATCCAACTTCGTCTCCGCCTTGGCAAGCTGCTGCGTGAGCTGCTCGCATCGCTCCTCGTACTTTGCATTCTCGATCAGCAAGGTCTTCAGCTCCGTATTGCCTCCTGCAGGATCCTTGGCCAAGCGGCTCTCGAGTTGCTGGCACCGCTCCTCGCACGCCCTCTTCTCGCTTTGAACCTTGCTGAGCTCATCCTGGCTTTCCGCAGCTGCGGCCTCTGCTGCTGCCACCCGCTGCTCGAGCGTGGTGATCTCATCGTGAGCTTGCTGGAGCTCCACCACCTTGTCGGAAGCCGAGGCCTCCGCAGAAGCCAGGCGCTCCGCGAGCTGCTCGCGCTCCGTCTCCGAAGCTCGGAGCTGCACGACAGTCTCTGCTGCGCCAGCCTCCAAAGCAAGCACACGAGCCTCGAGCTGTCCGCATCGCTCTTTGTGCTGGGCCACTTCGTCCTTTGATGCTCGGACCTCCGATTCCGCCTCACAGGGTGATGGCGAGAGGTTACAGAGTGTAACATTCATTTGGTCCTGACCCCAAACTCCAAAGATCCCCCCTCTTCTTTCTATTTAAGGTAATACAGATGGCATCTGACAGCGAGGTCTACAGACCCTGATCAAAGTGGACAGCTGGCAGACATGCTCTCCAACACAATGCTCTCAAACAGTCGGCTTAAAAACCTAAAGAACTTCAGCTAAACCTTGCACGTCCTGAGCCCTGATGTTTCGCCTATGACATGCAGAGTCGCCTCCATGAATCAAACCTCAAAATCTAGCAGCCTAAAATTCGGAATTAAAATTCGGAATGCATCGCTGCACGAATGTCGATCCATGGCTCTCAAACTGTCAGCTCTCGAAACCCATGCATAGCCCTGAAACCTACCTGGATCGAAACGGTAAGCCCTGCATCAGATATGCCCCTGTTTTGACCAGGACTGCGCATGTGTGCGCCTGCTGAAGTCACCGCCCTGATCGATCCTGAACCAAGCCTCGAAACCCTGCATAAGCACAAACAACAACTCAACAAACACCACCGAAGCTGACCGCAGCTCTGAAACCTTCGGTCAAGCTGCCCGGCAAAACAAATCAAGCTCCCCCAAAGAAAGCAACACAATTAGGGAATCCCAGGCCTCCTGCAAGCAACCTGCGAGGCGGGCAGCCTCTTCCTTGGCTTTTTGCAGTTCGTGTGCAGCGGAAATGTCCTCCTCCACTCGCCGCCGCTTCTTCGCCTCCTCCGCGGCGCTGTCCTCCACGGCCATCAGGCGCTGGGCCAGGCGCTGAGAAGCAGCCTCCAGCCAAGACCAATCGGAAATGTTCCACCCACCATTCCATCGCACCAAGCCTTCGCTGGTGAAGTACTGCACGCTGCACCGCGGCAGCTCGGCTCGGCCTCGCTGAAGAAGCTTCTCTGCGAGCTGCTGCGGGCCGCGCTGCAAAAGCTCCGCCACGAGGTTCGGCTTCGCCTTCGGCTCCCAGAGCTCCGTGAGGTGCTGCTCCAGCAAGTCCAAGGAGTTCTGGTAATATGCATGATTGTAATTGTAGCGCAAGCATGCCGTGTGCAGCCAGGCATCGAGGACCGTCTCCAGAGGCCACGCGGCGGGGACCGCCGTCATGTGCGTCCAATGGGTTTCCTCGCCCGGCGCCATGGAGGGAGGCGGGGTTTTTCAGAATGCCCGGATTCCGCAGGAGGTGCCTCTCTCTTGATCTTTGCCCCTGAGCTGGCTGCAGAAGCCATTGCGCAAATTTTAACAAGGGACAGAACTTCAGCAAAAGCGCCACACCTGCTTCAGATTCCCAGATCCCGGCCTGCTCGGCTTCTGGGTCGCAGGGAGCCGTCCTTGAACGACTGTTGCTGAGGAGGATCTTCACGTCCGTTACCTAAATGGGGCATAAGCGCAAATGCTTTGTCCAAAATGCGAAGTCCGAAGGCCCATACATTCTAACATCTTCTGACTGCAACGTGATCTTCGCATGGACAGCTGGAGCTTCAAATTCACACCAGGCTGGGCCACAATCCCTTAAACACCAGAACAGCACCGCGACAAAAGCTGTAAGTAGCACCAGCACCTGCTTGATGTCAGAGAGTAGCCGCATGGTGGCAAAGAACCTGACATGGAACGTGGTAACACTGCCTAAACGCAATGAACTGAACTGCTCAACCTAAACTCGTCTGGCTAACCCTCAAAACACATGGATCCCTCCTGGCGCAACATCCTCAGAGGCGTTCGCCCTTTGAGTTTCAACACAAGGCTTGCACTTCATGCTCAACACATGTCGACCGAGACAGGAATGACCCTTAGGTCTTGTGCCCAGGTTCTGAACGCCCTCCTCCGAAATCCAAAGTTGTGCCAAACGCCATCTACATACGTACCCTGTATGCTCAGCAAGCCAAACATGAAAGTTCATGCGACTCCCTTTACAGGCTACATGTTTGTGTTGGGCTTGTGCAGCAGGCCCTTGCAGCTGTGCTCATAAAAGCGTGTACCCTCCCAAACACCAGAGGCCTCTGCAGCCTGTCTGCATTCTGACACTGAGATCCCTGCTGAAGCTCCTCAACCCCAACTGTTTTGACGCACTGAATGATGCTCCCGGAACTCTCCTTGAATTACCAGCCTATGAGCATCTCTGAGGATCGAACACTACGACTGGGACGCCTCGAGGCGGGCCACAGACTGTCCAGGCTGTGGAAAGCCAACGCTAGAAGGCCTGAGAGCCACAAGCACCAGGACACCTTGTCCCCTTGAATCCGCCTCGCAGAATCCCGAGATCATCTGAACATAGCCCTTACAGAACATCATCCGTTCATGAGAAGAAGGGATGCCTGTGGCCAACACAACACTTCAACAAGACATACCTGATAGGGAGTATCCTTGGTGATATCCCTGGAAGGCGTGGCTTAACCACAGAGTCATACGACCGTCACTACCCTTCGTTGACGCATCATCACGTGAGAGGGGCTATGCCTGGAAGGCATTCTTACTAAGCAGTTTCCCGGTCCTACCCCTGATGGCTCCCTGCCCACCACTCACATGCACGCCTTCCGACGAACGCAGGCAGCCCGGGATGGCGGCGCAAGGATCTGCGCAGAGCGTTGGGGGTGAGCAGTTTCAGGTCGGGGGTCTACATGGGGTGTTGAAGGCATGTCGGGGCTTCAAGGGAGAAGGTCCCGGCGCAGAAACTATTTCGAGCAAGTCTTCTGTGGAAAGCAGTTCTGCAGATTCAGGGCCATGCGGGGAGGGGGATCTGCAGAATGAAGGGGAAGATGCTTCTTTGAGTCTTCTACTGCCATGCGAGGTCTACGGCTTAAGAACGGAGGCTTCTTTGACTTGCCTACTGTTACAGAAGTCGGCGAAGCCTCTCATTCACCAGCTAAGCAGCCTGAGTGCTTCAGCTAAATCCCAACCTCAGCACCTCCTTTGTTTTCCCACCAAGGGGCTCCAGGATCTTACGGCTGGCTTCGAGCGTGGGGGTGTGCGCGGGGACTGCAGCAACCTCTAACACTCAGTGAGAAAAGATAAATTGGCAGTCAGACAAAGATTTAAAGACGATAAGCACGAACGAGCGACAAAAAAAGTGGCCGCACGAACAAGACTTGCTGTAGCACGAATGCCTCGAACAAAGGCGATTCAAAATCTTCGGTCAAGAGTCAGAAGAAAGGATACGTATGCATGTATAATGTAATCCCGCAAGAGCAAGAAGGCCTAGACAGGCAGGCTTGAGGACGCCTAAGGCTTCAAGTGCTTTAGGTGGAGGCCTTTTGCAACCAACATCTGGCGCAGGAGCTGCCAATCATGAATGGAACATGCACTACCAACTGCAATGCGTGGTACACTATCATACACAAACAGCTGCCACAGCGCACAGAAACAACCTCACAACAGGACACAATTCAAATCGCGATGCCGCAAATCTGCCTGAAGAACCCTGCTCAAACCACTCAGCCTGAAATCCCAGCCATGGGCAACTCCTCCAACTCATATTTTAAGACTCCCCAAAATGCTTCGTTCTCTAACAAAACTGTTGAAAACTCTTGCAGGCAGTGCGCTCCTGTGAGATCCATACTGCGCCGCAGTCACCAGGCTCCAAAGCCTTGCAGGTGTATGCACAGTCGGGACTCAGCGAAGCTTGCAGAACTCGAGGATCTCTTCACGGACTATGGGAGGTTTCCGGCACTTGAAACAATGCATCCTTGTCCTTTCATTTGAACCTTTCTGGCTAAGGCATGCCCATGTTGAAACAACTTCCAAGCAAGGCTGGGAGTGATCCGGGCAACAGCAATGATGGAAATCGGCTGGGTATGCCTGTACAAAACGGTTTCCGCTTCATGCTCAACAGAGCAACACCCACAAAAGCCCAAACCGCACAGGAACTCCTCCCTAAACCCTAAACCCATTCAAAAAAAAAACCTTCCAACCAAGGTCGCAAGTCTGAGGCCTGAACCGCTTGCAGCATGTGTCGGTTCCGTACCAGCTTCACCTGCTGTGACTGACTGTATAATTCAAGTGTATTCTAATATTGGGGTGATATTATATTATATTGGGGAAAGTATATTATGGGTTTAGGGCTTAGGGTTATAGTAATATTAAGTAATATTCTCGTATATTATAGAGGTTATGATGGGGGGGCTATCTTAGCTCTGAAGGTTAGTCTATCGCTGAAGCTCCACATGGGGAGTGCTCAAAAGGGTCCCGTTCTTTCCAAACCCAAGGAAATGTGTCAAAAATCATGCGGACGCATGGGCTGAAGTTAATGGTGCATACGGGCTTGAAGACTCATGGCGTTTGTTCGGCTTCTCGAGGTTTAGGGCCAAGGTTTAGAGGGCTGAAGGCCAAGCTCTGCGTTGCTGCAGGGTTCAGGAGCTACACCGGACTTGACATGACTGCTCTACAATATACGATAATTTCACTTCATATTACTATAACCCTAAACCCTAAACCCATAATATACTTTCCCCTGTATACTATAATATTACCCCAATATATTATGATATACTTGAATTATACAGTCAGCTTTGACTCGGAGAGGACTTATAGCACCCGGGTACAGTACAATGTAAACGCATCCCAAACCTCTGAGCACGAGGCCTGGCTCTACTTCATTAAACAAAAGGCGGTACCCTTGCGGGCCTTCCTGGGGAGTAGGGTTTAGGGTTCAGAGGGTGTAGGGTTTTAGGAGTTTTTGGGTTTAGGGTTTTAGGGGTTTATGGGTTTCAGGGGTTTAGGAGTTAGTGGTTTCTGGTTTAGGTGGGTTCAGGGTTTAGTGGCTTAGGGTTTAGGGTTCTCAGGAGTCTCCGGGGTTCCTGAGGCTGTACGGGTACCCTCGGAGGCTGGCTTTGGGATCATCCTGCTGAATAGCCAAATTAAGGTCCTGCTCAATGGGGTCCAAATCCCAAAGATCCACAATTTTCAGCGCCATCCGGTAAATTAAAACTCCACTACAAAGCAAAGAGCCCCAACAATCCATGCAAGTGAAGGAGCCTGCAAAAGCCTGTAGCCTCGCATGAGGTGGTCATCTCTACACAAGAGTGGCGTTGGAATTTTGAGTGCCGGGGCGCTCGTTGAACATCCTTACGGGTGGACCTGGGTGAAACCCTTATGACGGGGGTGTCTCCGGTTTCCGCACCTTCGCTTGAAAGACTGGTGCAACTATAGACAGGACCAAGCTTCAAGACCCGAGGATGCGTACCCTGATGGGCTATAGATGCTCTGAACCACAACTTGGCAGTCGCTTTCCTGCGGTGGTTGCGCATCATCTTTCTGGACTACTTGCCCTGCATGTCCTCATATCCATGAAAGGCATGATTCTACATGAGGTGGATCCGACAACTGAGATGAGCAATGACAGAGACTTTGAAGGGTCTTCTTGGCAGATCAGAGGACTTTGGAAGCATCTACTCCACTGAGACTGCACAGGGGATAGAAACATTCCAATTTATGCTTGCAGACGCCTTGCCGTGACGCTATGCACAGGGTAATCCTTATATGGCCCACCTGGAGCAACCTTTCAAGGTCATATATATATATATACACCACCAGAACCATCTCAAGCTACCAGTACTGCAAAAAGAGATCACGGAGTCCACGTAAGCCTCGGGCCTGTTCTTCCATCAAAGGCGACCGACGAGAGTGGCGTGGCCTTGCAAGGGTTCAATATCCAGTTCCTGTGTGTGCAGATATTCTGGCTAAAGACCTGCTACTATGGCCTGATTGATAGTTCGCTCACTCAGCTTGAAATGCAGGGCCGCACACAGTTCTTGGGACAGAGCTAGACAAATGTCAGCTTGGCTCGCAGAGTCTGTTCAGCGCTTCAGTGCATGACATCAACAAGAGTTCCTGGATGTGAATACTTCTCTCGGCCACATGGATGGACAGGGCTTTTCCCCTGCGGCGAGTCAGAATTGAACGCGGCAGGCAGTGCGTGCACGGGAGCTCTGCCCTCTTTGGTCTGATGCCGGCAGCTGCGCCCTAATCACTTGCGAGAGGAAACCCTGCAAGGTATGCTGTGGAACTTTCATCGCCAAAACACCAAGGTAGTGATGAGGTGCGCGCACAACACAGAGGCAAAAACTGCGGCAAGCAAGTGCTTCGGCACAAGTGGCTTATGACTGTGCACACCTCCTGTCCCCTCCCGCGTTGCAGAAGAACCTATCGCAAGACCGACCTTCTGCAGCTAAACCCAGAAAGGTGAAGGCAACGATGGAGGGTTCGGAGGCACACACTGCTTGCAGCATGGCTAAAACAAATGGCTCACTCCAATTATTACAACGCGACGCAAACTCACGCTCGGCACAAAGATTCTACTCTCCCCCCTCCCTAGCTTGCCGCTTCTCGACCGGTTTGATAGCACAGACTTCAGAGATCCTGCCTATAGATCCTATAGTTTTACACATTCGAGTTTGTGCCGATCTCTGCAATGTGCGAGCATCAGTCCACGTAGTCGCCCTCCGTGCCGGGCACGGAGCGCGCCTCGGCGCTGCGGGCGCGGCGGTTCCCCCGCCGAGCCTGCCTCAGACGCTGGCCGTGGCTCAGGATGGAGGGCTTGAAGACTTCCTCGGCTGTGGCTGGGGGAGGAGTAAAGGGGATCCTCATCAAGAGCTTTGATCCGGTAAGCAGCAGTGATCACGGAGCACAAGCAGCCCGACGGAAAAATGTTGCAATGCCATGGGTATCAGATGCTAACTTATACAAACTACAGCAGTGGTGCTTGCCTCATCCTCATGTTCTGAGTAACTTGCGCAGGCTATCCAAAGTTCGCGAGTTTGAGCCAAGCTTCCACGGGGATATCGGGCAGGAAGGAGATGGCCCACACCATCAAAGGTCCCGGATGCACGTCCACGCTGGTGAGCGCCGTGGGCATGCCCCGCACCAGGACTTGCTGGCCCACTTGGAGGCTCCGCGCCGGGACCTGAGTTGAGCTAGCAGAGCCCGAATCAAACATGCCTGACATCCTTGATTGAAATTTGCCTGACACTTACTTTCAGATACAGTCTTGGACCAAGAAGCTGTGCGCCCATTCGGGAGCACCAAGCGATGGTCCAGTGTGACCTCCAGTGAGGCTGCGCCGGCTTGCAGAAGCACCGTCGCGCGGGCCTGCATCAGCATGGAGCGAAGCCTCTTCCCTTTCAACTTTCAACAGCCTTCAGCTGAATACACCAGGCCTGCGTTTGGGTACGAAGAGGCTACGAGTAGTGAGTGAATAATATGGGGTTGCCTCTCTCAGAACACGACATTCCAAGGCCTCACGCTGCTTGGGGGGCGCGGCCACGGCCACCAGCGAGCCGTCGGCTGCCCGAATCTTGGAGCCTTCGCGAAGGTCCTTGGCCGACACCGTGAGGCCACTCTCCGCCATGAAGGTCGCATCTACCATGAAGCAATCGGCCCCAGAGGTATCGACGGAGATTCCAGAATTCGCGCTTTCTGCCAAAAGAGGCGTCACCGTCGAACCGGCATCGCTCAGATGCACCCAAGAGGCTTCGCTGCAAAGCGCTCGTCCATGGGCTGAGTGGAGAACCTGCCACTGAGGCCCCGTAGCTGCTCCTCGCTTTTAGTGAGCTGCTCCAGCAAGCGGCAACGCTCCTGGTACGTGGCAGCCTCCACTTGGCACTTGCCCTTCTCTTCCCAGAGCGTCTGCATCTGATCCAACTTCGTCTCCGCCTTGGCAAGCTGCTGCGTGAGCTGCTCGCATCGCTCCTCGTACTTTGCATTCTCGATGAGCAAGGTCTTCAGCTCCATGTTGCCTGCTGGATCCTTGGCGAAGCGGCTCTCGAGTTGCTGGCACCGCTCCTCGCAGGCGCTCTTCTCGCTTTGAACCTTGCTGA
>CAJNIZ010006304.1:0-17908 GCA_905231905.1 Symbiodinium pilosum
AGGGTTTATGATTCAGGGGTTAGGGTTTAGGGTTCTGGGTTTAGGGTTTAGGGTTTAGAGTTCAGGGTTCAGGTTTCAGGGTTAGTGCAGGGTTCGGGATTTAGGGTTTAGGGAAAACGGGGGTTGTTGTGAATTTCCTGAGTGACCGCTGGGACTACACTCCCTAAAAGGAAGTGTCCCAACCCCAAGAAGGGAAGCTGCATTATGGCCATCGTACGACATAGGTATTTTGAACAACTACGATGTGCTGAAGGAAGCTTTGGTTCTGCTTGAGAGTTTAAGGGTTTAGGGTTTAGGGTAGGCATCATTTAAGGATAGTATTTGGGTTTGGGGCTTAAGAGCCGCACATTAGGAATTTGACGTTGAATGCCATTGATTGTATGGGGATAGTGAAATGATTACAGTCCCCCTAACTGAACATGGCAACCAAATAAGCCAATTTATTGTAGCGGCACCTTTCCTCCACTATTTTAAATGGGGTCTGAGTCAGAATATTGCATGAAACTTACGACCCTCCAAGCAGGATGGTTGTGATGGTCAAATGAATACGCCTCAGCCTTCCTTCATCACCTCGTCATCCCTGTTTGGTGTTTGGGGTTTAGGGCTTAGAGTTCAGGGTTTGGGAAAAGTTTAGGGTTAAGGGGGCCAGGGTTTACAGGAGCTATAAAATGCAGGTGATGGAGCCTAGCTAAAGGATATTAGGGGGCTCAAGAGCAAGTCAGCTCAAATGTGGCGGGGCCCACATGAGGCGAGCATGCTGTTGCCGGGGTGTGGAGACACCCTGTTCCTCATTTCGACCCATGGCCCTGATAGATAGAAGCCCAATGTAAGCCCAATGTTTTGAGGCTCCCCTGTTGGTTTAGGATTTAAGGTTTAGGGTTCAGTATTTGTGTAGAAGCCCTAGTGAGTGGCCGTGTTTTTCGCCATCTCCGAATCATTGTGCTAGGCTAGATGCAGGTAGGGGAGGGGCGGGGCAAAGGGCCAACACATCGCAGATAGCTGGAGAAAGTCCCACTTGTTACCGTGTCAATGAAAATGACTGTGCCTGAGACCTCTGTAGTGATAATAGTAGTGTATAATAATGTGCCAGGCCAACGTACTTGCATGCCATAGCATTGTGGTCTATGACTAGATCTTATATGATGTGTTCTTGCTTGAAGCCATGAGGGCCAAGGTGCTGACGGTCTTCTGAACTGAGCACAAGGCCCTACCCAGAACCTCCTATGTAGTTCCTTTTCGGGTGGTATGTTATAATCCTTTACCAAAGAAAGCTTTACAAACCCCAAACAAGAGCTATATGGGAGCCAGTGGGTAAGCCCCTGCTAGTCGACTTGGCAGGCCGCCGGGGGTGTGCGTCCTCCAGCTCCTTGGCAAAGACATCTGCTGTTTTGTTGCTCATGGCCATTGTTTGGCAGAAATTGTACAGGGGCGGATGGGGAATATCCAGGAGAGTAGTTGCAGAGACTACATAGCTATAGGCTGCTGATTCAAATCAGCTCGCCTGCGCCTTCCGAAATACAAGGATCCTGACCCTGGAGACCGCCTGCACCCCCATTTCAATTTCTCGGACATGCACATATCCTGTTGGAAACTCTTGTTGGAGACCCTGGAGCTCAACAGAAGTTTAAATCCTAGCCTAGCCGGTTACGCCTCCAAACTCTCAAAGCTGCAAAACCTGCACTTCTCAAACCCCTTTACCCCAAAACCTGCCAACCTCCAACCTAGCAGACCAAGCGCCTGGAAAGCCAACAACGTCTTCAACTCTGAGTCTCCCTAACCCCTGAACCCTAAACCCTAACCCAGACCCCTGGGAGGATCTAAAAATTAAATCCCCTATATAGGCCCATTATACCCCTATATAACCCTTATAAAATTTCCCCATATGGTTCTGGGGGATCTAGTTTTCAGATATTTTTGGGTGTGTGGGAAGCGATTCAACCTGAGGTTCCGCACCTTCCGCCTCCGCCACCTCCAAACCCACCAGTGCCGGAAATGGCGAAGGCCCAGGTTCAGGGTTTAGGGCTTAGGGTTTAGCGCTCAGGGTTTCTCATAACCGGAAAACTTTAAGCTTCAGCGCTGTTTTTGTGGTTCTGGGGTTCTTGATTTCTCGGCTTGCCTTTCGAGCTTTTGGGAATCTTCCCCGCAGCACTTTTAGATCATAGGGCTTGGGGAATACCATCCTCCTTCTTGGTCCAGTCATCAGATTCGCGGCTCATCTTCAGAGATCCGTTTTCAAGTTTGAGGGTTTAGGATTTAGGGCTTAGGACTTAAGGTTTAGAGTTTTCAGGATGGGTATGGGAGCATATAGGCCGTGAAAGTTTAGCAGCACTAATTACCCCTCACAGCCCGCCCCCACCACAATCATCTTGCACTCCCCAAACATGTCTTGATAGTATATACTCTGGCCGGGGGCTGATGCCCTCAGTGGTTGACGAGGTTGATGTGGCACGGTTGAAGTCGAGACATATTGTTGATCGCTTCGTATCATAGTGGATGGCTCATCGACTTCGACATGCTGCATAGACACAGTCTTTGAGGTTCGCCTTGAGGGGTTCCAGGTTTGTTTTGGCGATGGCAGGTCGTTTTGCAGGCCTGAGGGATGTTCTACATCAGCTCCTCCTCCGAATCCCCAAACACCTCTCTGCATTGAAGCGCTGAACACTGCTTCGACTTATGCGAAAACTGGAAAGGCATTGGAGCACAAGAAAGGCAGTTTTAAGCACGGCAGGGAGATTTGCTGTTCGAGTTTAGCTTAGGGTTTAGGTTTGAAGGCGTTCCACAATCTATTCCGCCTGAGTACCGTGCTGATTAGCCTTGCCAAAGCATGGCTACCAGTATGTTCACATATCTGTTGCCGTCATCACTGTTGCCATCAGAGTGCGGATGAAAATCTGCCGTGACGCTCACTAATCCCCTTCCCCTGATATTACACAACCGTCCCAGCCCCGAGATTAAACATGCGCTCACATTGAGCCAGAATCTAAACTCCTTAAAGGGGGGTTACATAGGGGATTATGTAGGGGGGTCATCATGAAGCTTATTCAGACGGGGTACCCCGAAGTTTAGACTATGGCCCACATGGCATTGAGAGGCTGCTCTTAATAGTAGGGAGGCGGACTTCGAACCTGCAGAGGCTTCCACGAGGCTTGCAATGTAGGCACCTTCCAACATGCTAATCACCCAGGGTCCAAGTCCAAGTAACCAAATAATGGAGGTTTAGGTCCCAAATACCATTGCCTTCAGCTTTAAGTCCCTAACAAAAAACCCCATAGTCCGGAGTTCTAGATCCCAAAAGCTATAATCTGAATTGTATTTGGGACCTGAATGCCGAATATTTTGGTTCGTGAGAGGTTTCCCACATAGGGGTGCCCTTGTGATGCTTGAGACATATGAGCGATAGTCTTAACTGAATAAACGGGGTTATACAAGCGGTTATATACGGGAATATTATGGATTTATAGGGGTGATAAAGCGGGATACTGGGAGTTTAGACTAGAGCTCATATAGGGGACCAGAAAAGCCTTGTCGGCATCCTGGTCACTGATTCTGTGCAAGTCAGCGTGGCAAACTGATCCCAAAGCCCTAGAGGAAATGGAGTAGATTCGAAAGCCTCAGTTGTAGGATCCTATAGTATAGATCATAGATTAGATCTAGACAAGACATCCTAAAAAACATGTTTTGGGTCTAAGGAAGAGCCTGAACCCTAAAGCGCTAAAACGAACAACCCCCGAAAGCCCCAAGCCCCAAAACCCGAAACCCTACCCTCCCGGAAACTAACATGGAAACCCAAAAAGGGCCCTGTAAAGATTACTGTCCGTTTAACAGGGGGACTATTTGGGTTTCCATGTTAGTTGGGGGGAGTGTACACCGGAGGCCAGTGCACCTGAAATTGTTGCGGCGAACTTGCAGCGGTGGTCTCGGAAGGGTTCGGGAGCTTCAACAAACAGAGGTCAAGTTTATATAGTCCCCCTTAAGTAGATGGCATAAGGGTATATGGGGATCTTAATATAACCTATATACCCGCCCAAAGCCATATTCTGTCTACTTGAGGGAGACTATGCACCTTTAAAAATACCGTGGTCCGTATGAGAGGCAGAACTACGTTTTGGAACCCAACATTTAGGCTGGCGTAACCTTAAACCCTACGTAACGCCAACAGAGCTCCTAGTTGACAACCTACCCAGAACCTCTTTTGTGGTAGGAGCCCTTGGGTGGGGGTACATTTCTCAGAGCCTCCGGCTAATTGCGATCGGGAGACTAGGGATAAACAGCAACAAGAAGAACAGCCACATTCCATTCGGATCGGACTTCAGCCTGTGTTAGTTTGGAACTCTGGACGAAATCCAGGATGCGTATAGGGGCGTCAAAGGTGGAGGTGGTGCAATCTTTGATGGCCAGAACTCCCGTATATGGTTCCCTAACATACAAACAAGGTACATAGGTGATGTGAGCTAGAGCCTAACCTCCTTAACGGGGGGGGGGGGTATATGGGGCATATATATATATATGGGAGATTATTATAGGGCTCATACAGGGGGATGCTAGGAGTTTTGACTATAGCTCATTATTGGAGAATACCAAAAGGGGCCCTTCCAAGTGTGAGCCATGGGGGCATTTCGCTCTGCACATTTCCCTTTGAGTTGAGACTGAGCAATGCTAGGGCTTAGGGTTCCAAGACCTAAGCACTACGCTGTTTAGGGTTTAGGGTGTAGGGTGCTCCTGAACCCTAAAACTTGCACCGTTGGCCTTTAATTGAGGCCAGTTGCTTCTGAGATCCCAGTGAGTCTCTGTCTCTGGATTTTCCCAGATGTGCAGATCCAAATCAGGTTTCTGGCTTGGTCCCCAAGTGCTTTACAGGTTTCTTCAGGTTTGGGGTTTAGAGTTCAGGTTTTAAGTTTAGGGTTGGGGGCTTAGGATTTCAGGGCATCGGTGAGATAGCGCGCTGCTGACGTTTGCCTCCCCGAGCTTTCAGAGAAACATGGCCAAAAGTTCTTCGCACCCGAAAGTCTTGAAACTTCTATTCCACAGTTTTGGATTCCAAGCCTTCTGCACTCCTATTCTGGGTTGCTGTTAAGGAACTTAGATTAAGGTACCATAATGGGTATATATATATATAGTATTTTATAGGGTTCCCCCAATATAGTAACTTAAATTAAGTTCCTTAACAGCAACCCAGTACTTTGCCCTCTTACAGTGCCTTTCAACAGAAGTCTATACGTCCCGGCACATAACCTCAGTGGGCGCCCAATATAGATCCCAAAATCCCCTGGTTGTGTGCGTGTGGGAAACAAGCAAAGGGACCGGTGATTTTGGGAAACCATACTCCTTATGAACCACCTTGAGAACCGCATATAACCCCACATGCCAATTCTTAAGTCCTAAGCCCTAGCCTTCACCCTAATCCCTAAGTCCTAGACTCCAGCCTAAACCCTAAATCCATATACTTTAAAACCTAAAGCCCAAGCCCTGAATCCTAAACCTAAATCCTAACTCCTAAACCTTACATCCTGAACCCGAAATCCTAAATCCTAAGCCCTATGCCCCAAACCCTAATTTGCTTTAAGATCAGCCCAAGGCCTCCCACTGCTTCCCCTCTAGCAGTGCCAGGCCGGAGTCAAAGCTTGCTTCCAAAGGGCTGAGGGCTGGTTTAGGAGATATATGTTGACACATGAATAAACATATACATACATACACACACACACATATATATATACATATATATATATATAGCAAATAGTGCATATGTGTATTATATATATACATATATATATATATATGTCTGGTTTGAGGGCTTAGTGTGTGGGTGTATATATACATATATACCTATATATGGACCTGTACTAGATTGGATTTGGGCATTAAGGCTTGCGCTTTAGAGCTTCGAGATTAGGGCGGAGCTTGAGTTTTAGGATTATAGTCACCATTTTTGTAGATAGAATACGGTTTTGCGTATATTGTACTAAGATCCCCATATACCCCATATTCTATCTACTTAAGGGGACTAAATGGGTTTATGGTGGCAAGGTTTCGGGACCCTATGTCCTTGACAGGAGGTTCGGTCGAAGGTTGGGTTTCTAGGGCCCGTTTTGAGTGTAGGGGCCCAAGGCTCGTCAGTTAGGGTTTGCCTAGACCCTGGATCTCCTACCTCTTTTTTGGGATAGACCCTACTTATTGGGTCAGGGGGACTAAGTAACGAGGTTAATAATGGGGATAATTGGGGTTACTATATGGGTTATAGGGTTGTTAACGGACTTCTAATAGCTCCCCCTGACCCTCCAAGTATATGTAGGACAGAACCTAACAAAGGAAGAACCTCGAGGGTCCAAGTAGAGTCTGGGTACTTAATTAACCCTAAACCCTAAGCCCCAGGTCCTCAACCTTAAGGTCCTGGGTGTGAAGAATTTCAAGGAGCGTTTTAACGTACTGCTGCATGAGGGGGTGGGAGCGTTGATCTCTCTAGGAATCCCTGTGTGAACACAATGTATAGCCCTTTTTTAAGCGCGAAAGCCCATCCACCCTAAGCCCTAAACCCATGGGTTAGCCTTAATTAGGCCTAATTATCCCTAGGTAAGCTTAATTAGAGAACCTAGGGGGGTAGTATAGGGGGGGGTAGTAGGGAGAACCCATGATAAACCCTAAACCCCAAACCCATTATCCTCTGTGCCAGCTCTGGCTCCCGCAAAGCCACCGGTCACAGCGCCGCTGACACCACCGGTGCTACCTGAGGCGGGGTCAGAGGAGTCATGTTTCCAAGAGGGCCTACTTGGAGGGTCAGGGGGACTTGGTAAGTAGGTTAATATCCTTCATGACCCATATAGTAACCCCCAATTATCCTCATTATTAGCTTTCTAAAAAGGCCTATGTGCCGTGTTTGGGGTTTAGGGTTTAGTGGCACATATCTGGGGCCCCAATGCCCAAGAAAGGCAGTTTAGGGCCTAGGTATATACCATCTAGCTGCTTGTACCCCTGGGCCGACATGATTTTTAACTACTCATCACATCGCAAGGGGTGTCCCGCTAAGATTTTTAGAGAATCAGATCCCAAAATCTGAAATCGCAAGAGGTGTCTCCAAAGATGTTTCAGAGAATCAAGTCCCCAAATCTCAAGTCTCAAGGGATGCCCCCCCTAAGATTTTTCACAGAATCATTTCCCCGGTTTTCGTCTCGTCTTCTTGTTCTTCTTTATTTCGGCGGGCGACGGCATCCTAGAACCCCAAACTCTCAAACCTGTGTGCTTGTATTTGTACTTCCGCCAAACAAAACACCGCACCTGGAAAGCGGCCTCTGCATAGGCCACAGTCAACATATCAGGTAGGGTTGAGGGCTTAGGGTTTAGAGTCTAGGGCTTAGAGTTAAGGGTTTAGGGCTTAGAGTTAAGGGTTTAGGGCTTAGAGTTTAGAGTTTAGGGCTTAGAGTTTAGAGTTTAGGGGCTAGAGTTAAGGGTTTAGGGTTCCACGCCAGCTCGGGAGCTGAATCTCCGACTCTGGAGCCCAGGGTTAGGATTCAGGAATCTAAGAGACGCGGCGTTTAGGGTTTAGGCTTTAGGATTTAGGATTTAGGGTTTAGGGTTTAGGGTGCGCTCCGGGTTTAGATAGGGTTACTCGGAGGTTCATGGGACTTAGTAACTACTTATAACTGGGCTTGTAACCCTACTTATATCCCCCCTAAATGGCCTTATAGGGGTTAGCCCAATTAGAAGTAGGGTTATAACCCCCTTTATAAATAGTTACTAAGTCCCATGAACCTCCAAGTAGGATATCAGAGAGCAACCAAGGGTTAGAAGAGTGAGTGCTGAGTTTTGTCCTGAACCCGTCCCTTTTCTTTCAGCTTGTTGTTTGGATGTCTGCAGACTGTTTATGCTTCAGGCAGCGTCTAGGGTTTACGCAGTCTTCCTGCTAAGCCTTAAGCCTTAAACCCTAAAACCTAAAACCCCAAACCTAAGACCCTACACCCTAAACCCCTAAACCCCCACACCCTGAACCCTTCTTTAAAGTTTCTCGAAGCAGTCCGCATAAACCCCCTATAATGGACAGGGGCCCAACGGCCTTTTGATGGTACCTATTTTCTGGGATTGTAAAAAAGGGTTTCCCTATGGGATATCCCTATGAGATATCCCCAATCCTAAGCCCTCTCTCTTAAAGCAAACACCTGCAATCCTGGACGCTAAGCTGTAGATTCTCAATCCGCAAACCTCAATTTGGACCCTTAAGCCGTATGCCTATTGCTTTGTGAAGAAACCTCCATCTCGGACGCTTTCGAGAAAGACCCCACAACCTCCTTGTAATCCCCATATATCTCAAGTAGTTCTCATATAGACCCCAAGTACTACAATCCTTGTAATGGTGACCCCCAGAAAAGGGCTCCTAATTCTTGGAAACCTTCATCCCTATAAAGCCCGGTGGAATCCACATGTTCATCTCATGTTCCCTTGCCTTTTCCATTTGATTGTCCATGATTGGGGGTAATATCCCCAAAACCCTAAAAACCTATATAACCCCTAGATAGCCCCTATATCCCCTTCATATCAGAGGTGCCCCTAATGGGGGTATAGCCCCTTATGCCCTGTGTGCTAAGGCTGCTGAAGTCCCTCCGCAAGGCCCACCGTCGCCGCAGAGGCTGCCTTCATTGCTGCTGTAGTAGTAGAAGTAGAAGTAGTAGTAGCAGTAGTAGTAGTAGCAGCAGTAGTAGTAGCAGTAGTAGTAGTAACCCTACACCGTAAACCCGAGTTCCAGGTAGTTACCAAGTGGGTACTCTTGTAGGAGGTCTCCGCAGACCTTGTATAACCCCACTGCGCTTATAACTAGCATTGCATGAGCTACTGTCAAGATGGGCCCTAAACAGGGCCTTCAACAGTGGACATAGGGGTTCCTCGTGTATAGTCCCTAAGATAATCCCCAATAAGGCACCCATGTTGATCAATTGTACGGGTGCCTTCTAATAACGCACCCATGTTGATCAATTGTATGGGGAAATATTGAGTATAGCTCACATAAGTTTTATTGGGAGGTTGTCACATCCTACAGCCGCAAACTTGTAAGGCGCGTCCCTTGCGGAAGAGCATGTGGATCGGCCAAGGTCTCATCTCCTGCAGAATCTGCGTTAGAGCAAACTTGCGTCTCCCACCCTAATCCCACAACCCCTCTTGTGTCACGAATCTCACAGTGAGATTCCATGCTCGTTTCGAGGAGTTTAAATCTGATACCTTGTGCAGGCCATCAGTCAACCTTGCCAATGCGCTGGCAAACGCCGTGGCCCCGGATGTTTTCAGAGTTCACATAGATGTTTCCACAAAGAAGGTGCCCCAACAAGGTCGCCGCAATACTACAGTACCATACTACTTACCTACAATGTCGAATCCCAAAAAGTCCTCCAAAGCTCCAGGAAATCTGTCTTCTTTTCTGGTAAGCTATAGGGATTTTACATACTTTTGGGATTTAGGTAGGAGTTCAGACACTGGCTCATACAATCAGGCACCTTCTCCACCAACTCGCAGCCGTGAGCTGTTGGGGCTCGCAGGCACGTGAACACCGGATGGGCTGGAGGGCTTAGGTTTTAAGGTTCGGGGTCCGGGAGGCATGTTGGGTCATTCCCCAGTACATGCCAATAGCTCCTTATTTTGGAGTTTGTTGGGGCCTTAATATACGTACAAAAGTCCCTTGTACCCATTACTGGGTGGGGGATTGACCCAAGAGGTATGATTAGGGGTTTAAAATTTAGCGTGTATGGCTTGCTTACAGGAAAGGGTTTATGGGGAGTTCTGGGGGGATTGCACATTGGTTCTCTATTACGACGCAGGGGATTGCGTGGATTTTTGTAGGGTATTAGGGTATGCCGTTTTTCATGCCCAGAGAAACAAACCCAGAGCGGGACAGAGGCTGCCCAGTTATGATTGAACGCAAACTTAGGGCTTCAGCAATCACGTTGGCCTAGTGTAATCTCCAGCAGGTGTGAATCAGCAAGGGTGACTCCACAAGTAGGGTGTGTCGGGTTGTCTTGAGCTTGGTTACTGCCCACCCATGCAAATTCTTAAGTCTTTCAGGCTGGGCCCTAAACTTCAGACATTCAAAGTTCGAACCCTAAACCCTAAAGGCTAGACTTGCCAGATCTCCGTTTAGTTTCTTACTGCTGACACGAAAATATATGGTAATTGTACTCATGCAGGGTTATTCGTATCAACTGTACTTTGAGTATCCCTAAAGGCTAGCAGGCCAACCATCGCAACCTAAACCGTAGTGTCCAACAATCCCTGCCGAATCCTTAAACGGGGAGCCCTGGAACCTCCGGACAGCCCCCACACATCCCTGGGGTCCTCAAGATATTGCATTTTCACGCGCTCCGGTAGTTTCAGATGCAATTAAGAGAGGCAACCATTGGAAAGAAACATCCCCCGGCCCAAGCCCTGCACCCTAAACCCTTCACCTGATCAAAAGGGCTTTGCCATACATCCACAGGTAGGATGCGTGACCATGATAACTTTTGCTTTATTGTATTCTACCATGTCCTCAAGGGAGGCCTGAGGAACCCCTAGGAACGATTAGGATGTACTGCGGAGTAGAAGGGATTACAAAAATCACCTATAGTCCCGAGTCCCCATTCTAAACCCTAAACCCTAAACCCTAATGGGGTCTATGGGGATCTTATTAAAATAGCTCCTCCTCCGAATCCCCAAGCACCTCTTTGCGTTGAAGCGCTGAAACATTGCTTTGGCTTATAGTCCCCCTTAAGTAGGCCATGTTCTATCTACTTGAGGGGGATTCTAACCTCCTCCTTCAAGAACCCGCAAGGTTCTTGTTTCAAATCATGCTTGTCCGTAGATACCTAAACTCAACTTCAGCGTTGGCAGTCCAAACTGAAGTGAGCACTCTGAGTAGTTGGGCTTCAGGATCTCAACATGCAGTTCTCCATATCAGCTATAGTCTAAGCTCCTAGAAGGCGGTTATATAGGGGACTACTATAGGGCTTATGAAGGGGGATACTAGGAGTTCAGATTATGGCTCATATAACAACTTCCTCAAAACGTCCGGCCTACCTAGCATTTATTGGAGGAAACTTCCCACCCAGTGCCTGAAGCCTTGACCGTATATTGTTAAAGCCCTATCCTAAACCTGAACCCTAAACAATCTTTCAGATGAAGGTGCTGGTGAGGTGCCACTGCCAGCCTCCGCCCAGGCAAATTTTGCAAATGGCTACCCAGAAAATGGAACCCCCGCAATATGAACCCATTACTACATTGAGGAAACAAGGGGATTATTACGGGGTTCCATTTTTTGGATCCTTTTGGGGGTCTGGGTAAAAAATCCTAAATCCGCGCATACTCATGTGAGCTATAGTCTAAACTCCTGAAAGGGGGTTATATAAGGTTTACGGTTTAGGGTCTAAACTCGTTTCCAGGGGGTTATGTAGGGGATTATTCAGAAAAGAATTATAGGAGTCATTAAGGGAGATACTAGGAGTTCAGATTATGGCTCATAGTGCACTCCACCACCACCCATGAAAAAAGAAAGCCTACTCATCGGGGGACATATTCAGCCTTAGGGGTATGGATATTTTGGAGAGTATGAAGGGAGTACCCAGACTAGAGGTCCTAGGATGCAACGAAGAAGTATTTGGTAGTTTCCCTAAGTAGGGGAACCCCAATATAGACCCCAACATGCTTATTATAGGGACCCCTAGAATGGTATCCCTAAAGGGCTAAATTTGGAAACCCCCAATTTCAGGCAAGGCATTGCGCATTCTGGCGGAGCTGAGGATGTTTTGCTTTAGGTGCTTGGGTTCATGGCACAACTGCATTGCCGTCCCCCTTAAATAGACAGAATATGGCTTTGGGTATATTACAGTAAGATCCCAAATACCCCATATTCTATGTGCCTAAGGGGGGCTATATCCTGAATCTCCAGGCAAAGGAACTATGGAGCTTTTCCTGTGCTGTGCCCTTATCATTAAGGGTCGGACACGAATTGGGGGTGCGTGTCGTTCTTAAGCATGAAAGATGATCTGAGGGAATGGACGAAGATGGCCTGAACAAACCAGTAGCTATGGGAGGGCAAGCTGCACTCGTGGCTGTATGGCTTTGGGGGGACCTCGACGTGTGTGGTTTTGTTGTCACATGAGTAGCGCCAAAGGCTCTACACTCTACGACTCAAACCTATGCCTAGAGCTCCGGGTTTGGGGTTTAGGTTTTGGCGGGTTAGGGTTGTAAACGAACAGGCTTGATAATTACGAGGAATCGTTGTGTTTGAGCCTAATGACAAGCAGCCACATTTCGTGACGCCTTGAAAACGTTGTTTTGTTTGTGTTTATTATGATTTGCGTTATCATTTTCCCACTTCCGACTTAGTGAAATGGGCCGGAGTCAGGGTGAACCACGTGTCGGCTGAATTCATCCGAATGATCAGAGGTGCGACTCACTGAAGCAGCGCAAAGAAAGCAGCAATCCAGTAATTTTGGTCAAGTTAAAGGGCTCGCCGCCGCGACATGGCTGAACTGGCAAACTACATTTGGGAGTTTCCCAAAGATAGGGGTGCCTTTTTGGGGGTTCTCCGTAATTACTGGGGACTAAAATATATTGGGGTCTTTATTGGGGTCCCCGTATTTTGGGAAAACTACATTTACGACGAACGTGATGGATGCTCATGGATAAGGATGGTGTCTTGAGCGTCCTGGCCAACTAGACGGCGCACTGGCGACTGCTGACAGAATGGAGACTCCCGTCCAAACAGCAGAACTTCTAATGCCATAACCGTAAACCCGGAATCTCACACCCTGAGTCATCGACGGATTCCTGTTAATCCACAAAGGCTTAAGCCCTGAGGCTTACAGCCCAAGACCCCTGATGGCTTCTCTCAATTCAAACCCCCAGTTTCCATATCCTTTTCCCTTTTCTGTTCCATTTGATTTTCTTTCTTTTGCTGGGAGTAATGTCCCTCTGTAACCTTTATCTAACCCCGCAAAACCCCAAACCCTAAACGTTATGTAATCAAATGTAATCCCTTTATGACCCCTGTAGAAGGCCATATAGCCTTCATACAACCTAAGTCTTCCAAAGCTTTCAGCGAGTGGGCCAGGCTCTTCAGCCGGGACGGGTCACAGCTCCTCCGCCACGCCAGGCCTTATCCTCCTTTCGGGGTCTAGGGTATGAGATTTGGGGTCTACTTAGATGTCCCAAATACTCGTATGTACCCATTCTAGCGGGTTGCGGTATATTTGAAGTATGGACTGTTGTCGTTATTCCTTTAAAGTAGTACTCGCAGTATTCTTATTCTTGTTTTCTCTTAGTACGATCATTATTATCATCATCATTATTCTCATTGTTATCATTATTGTCCTTCTTATCGTTCTCATCATGCTTATCGATGTTATTATCAGTGTTCTCAATTATCAACTATCATTATTAATGCTATTAATATTTTCGCTATTATTCATCATTATGAGTATTGGTACCATGGCCATCATTATTTTGGGCATCTTTCAGGTCCAGGTAAGCTTTCGGAAGCGGGGTGGGGGGTGGAGGCTTATAAGATCCAGAATCTAAACTCCTTAAAGGGAGTTATATAGGGAGGGGTTATTAAGGGGGAGACTAGGAGTTTGGACTATAGCTCATAAGGTGCGCGCTCCGGGGTTGAGGGGCCAAACCTTACTTGAGACAAGCATGGAACCGCATGACATCGAGACCTTTTTCTAATGGAGTTTAGGGTTTTCGGGTTTTAGGATTTAGGCTTTTAGTACTTTGGGTCAGTGCGTCTTTTGTGGAATTCCATGTTTGTGGGGGGTGGGGGGGTTCTGAACCAAACAGCGCGTGTCCTGAGCCCCACGGGTCTGAAGTGTCATCATCCGTTGAACCCAGGAACGCGGTTTAGGGTTTAGGGTTAGGACTTTCTGAGCAGAAAAAGGTGCCCTCTACACTATATCCCCACCTAAACCGTAAATCCTTAACCCTTACACCTAAACCCTACACCCTAAACCCTTCTACCAAAACCCCCCTAAACCCGAAAGTCTGCTTCCGCCACAGGCTGCAGACATGCTGGCAGCTCCAAAAGCGCGCCCTGAAGAGATGTCGAAGCCTTGGGTTTTAGGGTTTAGGGCTTGTAGCCCCCCTTAAGTAGATAGAAGAAGGGGTATATAAGATATATGGAGATCTTACTACAGTATAGCTGCGGGGGTTCTATAGTCTATCCCCTTCATGGGGACGTTTTTTTTGAGAGCAGGGTTGTACTAGGGCAAAACTGAAGCCACGTCGTGCCTTGCAAGGCCTTGCACTCTAAACCCTAACCCTAAACACTATGATTCTGAGCTGGGTACTGCCCCCCCCCAGTAACAGTCTATATTAGGGGTCCTATTAAGGGCTATATATAACCATATCATAGATATTATCCAACTGTTACTGAGGGGGGGCAGTACCCGAATTCTGAGCCATGTAGAAGCTCCAGGATTGTCATCGGGCGGTTCTGTTGATACCAATGCTTTGCGCATTGTTCTGCGGTACATTGTATGGCAAATGTCGAGGGGCTGGCTTATGCCTGCGGTTTGCAGTGCCCTTACACCTGCAAGCTAAGAACCATATCCCTTTACCAACAAACCCTACACCCCAGAGTGTAGAAGCCTACATGAATACCATATATATTATGGTCCCAGACCTCAACATTATAACTAGGCCCCCAGAGACCTTAAACCCAGACCCTACACCCTGAACCCTGAAACCCAAACCCTAAACCCTAGGCCGTAAACCCTAGACCTTAGGAGGACCCCCACCCTGTAATAGTGGTATATCAAGAATATAAGAGGAACCTATTATAATCCCTATTATCCCCTATAGTCACTGCTACTGGGTGGGGGGTCCACCTAACCTAGACCCTCAATTCTAAACCGGAAGTTCCGTCATAGGGACTCCACCAACCGGCCTGGCATAGGTCTTGACGGTCATGCAGGGACATGCTGTGGGTAGGGTTTAGGGTTTGGCGTGTAGGGTTTAGGGTCATATTCTACACTTAAACCAATAGCCTGCTCCCGGTTGCAATACTTCGTAAGACGAACATAATCTTGCCTGGTTCAACCATTAAGAAGTTTGCACGTATAACGTGAGCCCCCGCTACACCGCCTCTCCTGAAATATGCTTTGATCAGGGTTTATTTGGGGCCTATGGTAGGGAGGGTGGGTAAGGACGAGCCTGCAAAGAGTTTCGCGATTTAAGCCCTGCGGCTGAAGGCAACCACGTGAACCGGCACCTGAGCCGGTTCCTGACCCACGCATACAGGCTGCACGATTGGAGGAGGCGGCATTTTGGGATTTGGGGTTTGAGTCGAGCTTCGGGTTAGGGGTCAGGGGGGTGGGGTTAAGGGATTAGAGGCTGTATGGGATTCGCGGTTTAGAGTCCAGGGGCTGGGTGCGGGTGGAATAGACAACTCACCAGAACCGACAGAACATGTTCCTTGTCTTTGAGAAAAAAATACCCTGGGGCTCCATGTATATAAATAATGCCTACATTGGGCCCCAGTGTCTATAAATAGTATCTACATTGGGCTATCTGGAGCCCTAGGGATAAGCTTTCTGCCCATTCATAAACTTCCCACTAACACAAATGCCGCTCTAAACCACGGCCTATTGCACCAAGACTAAGCGCAGCATCGGGGTCTTGCAAGGGGTTGCACTCACTTTCACCATCTAGGTCCTGCAGTGCATATGAGCTATAGTTATAGGGGCTATTAAGGGGGGTACTAGGAGTTTAGATTATAGCTCACCCTAGAAGCCCAGTTACCTACATATTGGGTTCCTGTTCTTAAATCCCTATACAAATTTAGACTATCTATAACCCAAGGACCTACTATATGGGTACCTGGGCTTCTAGGGTCATATGTCCCTAGTAAAATAGCACATGTTTCGGACCGAGGCTTACAGCAGGTACACGGCGGGGGATGCATTCTGTCATCAGGGGGCGCATTCTGTTTTTGGGGGACGCATGCGGCTAGTGACTATAAACCCAGAGTCCACCCCAACAGGCTGTTCCAACTGCTTATGCCATGCAGAGATGCTTTGTTCTCCAGTACTCTAACCCTAAGGCTCTAGGGACTCATAATATAAGGAGTTTGGGCCCAAAGACCATACTATACAAGGCTTTTGGGCCATTTTGTGCCTCAGGGTAACCATACCGTGCTTTAAGACGCTCGCCGAAGGCCTTTGCCATAAGCCTCTAGGCATAGGAAAAAGCTTTCTTGCAGGAGAAGGAGGCCTTCAAAACCGACCGGTGCTGGTCCTACAAGGATCCCACCGGCAAAGTCCAGGCCCATTTTACGGCTCAGGGTCCAGGGTTCAGAGGTCGGACTTCCGCCCTTTCCGGGATAGCTTTGAACTTACTACCAGAGCGCGAGTTCACGAACTTTCATGAACCAATTTAAATCTGTCAAGGGCAGCGAGGGTCTAGCAGCAACCAAGTGACAATAATAGCTTCATGCATTTTTCCAGCAGGCACAACCGACACAAAATTATCTGCCAACTACTTCCTGAGATTATGTGATAATACATCCATCATTTTTTCTCGACCGGTGGCCAATACAGACAATTATATGCGTGTATCCCTTCTATGTTCGTATCCCTTCTTTTCGCCTGCCCAAAAGTCCATGGAATGAGTGTTGCCGTCATCTTCGATTTACGTTTCCTTTTGATTCAACGCGCCATTAGTAATTGTTTGGCCTTAAAACCCAAATAGCCTTATATACATATATATATATAACATTATAAACCTATATGACTCCATGCTATACAACCACTGTATGTTAGATTATGAACCTATATGACTCTATACAACCAATAGTATCGGTAATCATGTAGGCCACATGCCTGCCGGCAGCGCAGGGCTGCAAATAATTTGGAAAGCTATTTGGATGCTCGGGAATAGTACTTGCGGGATTAGTAACTACTTATAACCCCCCTAAATGGCCTTGTAGGGTTACCCCAATTATAAGTATAGGGTTATAACCCCAGTTATAAATAGAACCTCCAAGTAGTATACTTAGAAAGCGCCTCCTGTTGTTGACCTACCTGCTAAGTTTCCCAAGCATGAGATCGCTCTGCCGTGCTGCGGTCGCGTGGTTTCTGCCTACGCAATTGATCCTGAAGCGCAACCTCTGACAGTCTCTGTACAATACCCATAAATCCCTGTAGTCCCTGGAGGCTACCACTAATTTTGCCCCGCACCCTACACTCACTCTAAACTCCTTCGCCCCTTAGCCACCCGAGTTCCTGAACCCCTAGACCCCACCTTTATGCTATACTTCCCCAAGCCAGAAGCTGGAATATGACATGTGTCCTCTTCTGTCCCTTCGGCTGAACAGGCACTAGCCAGGCCACAACTACAAAGCATTGTCTTCAGCCTGAATCGGAAAGATCAGGAAAGCCTGGCTAGCCCTCTTCTCCCAGAATGTACCCCTAAGCCCTAAAAGCTAAACTTAAAGCGGTGTAGGTGCTGTGTATGTGGGCGGTGTAGGCGCCGTGGTGTACTGGTGCAGTGTACTTGCTGTGGTGCATGTGCGCGGTGTAGGCGTCCTATTGAGCGGTGCAGATGCTGTGGTGTAAGCAAGGCAACCGTNNGTTTTTGACGAAGAACCCTTCGCGGTGCTTTCGGGCAACAGGCCCCTCACAAACAAAACTACTGACTGATTCAGCGAAAAAAATGCCTTGCTTTTGTTGAGTCCTGCTCTGATTTTCTTTCCCGGTTTAGGGTTGTTTTGAGTGCCCTTGCCATGCATCGCGTAAGGTTTACAGTTTTTGCGGAAGCTCACCCCCCAAAGACCAAAATTACCAACCCTAAACCCTAACCCCTAAAACCCTAAACCCCTTAAACCCTAAACCCCCTAAACCCTAAACCAATGTGCAGAGGCTCCGTTTGTCGCGTAGGCTCACTCGCGGCGAGTCCTCCT
>CAJNIZ010006305.1:0-17907 GCA_905231905.1 Symbiodinium pilosum
TATGGCTCAGGGTTTAGGGATTAGGGTTTAGGGTTTAGGGATTAGGGTTTAGGGTTTAGGGATTTAGGGTTTAGTGTTTAGAGTTTAGGGATCTCGTAGGTGTGAGGGTCCGATGACACAAGGAGGATGTCATCTGCCCCCTATCCAGTACCAGTATATGGGTGGTTGTCAAAATTCTGGTCCCTTTTTGGATCCCTATTATAATACGGCACCTAATATTTAGGGTACCCAATAAGGGTTCAGAATTTGGACAACCACCCATATGTTAGGTGGAATTTTGTTCAAAGTTTAGTGAGTTTGTTTTGGGGGAAACAGGTTAGCATGTAATTTGGGCTGAAGTATTTACGTAGCGACCTACGTTGGGGTCGAATTGCACCTGTTTAGTTGCTTGGCCCGTTAGGGTAAGTGGTCATTCTGGTGCGGAACAGTTTATGAAGTATGTAATGTGCTAGAGGTTTTGAGTGTTGATGCTCAAAATCCGGCAGGATCCAAAAAGGATCTCTCCAGACTACACTTGTCCATTCAACACAGGGCTACATGGGTTTCCACGTTAGTTTCGGGGAGCATAATTTTCTAGCACGTTTTTCGACTGGGCGATAAGTGGTCCAGCGAGAGTGGACTGTAGGCTGCAAAGCTTGCGGTTTTAGCAGCTTAGCTGTATCTGGACCAACAGGAATACGGCGTTTATCTGACAAGTACACGCCATCTCGACAAACCCAAGGTTCCCGAGACCGGTCTGGGGTGCCTACTGTTAAGATGCGCCACCTCGCCTCCCCCTGATATCAAGCACTCTACCACGCCCAGAAAACGAATGTTGTATAAAGTCCCGTACAGAAAACATTCAATATTAGGGGGCAGGGTGATGTTTAATGTCAGGGCAAGGTGATTGCTATTTGGAGGGGGGGTTCACTACTGGAATCCTAGTGTGGTAGCTACTCATGTGGCGAAGTAAACGTCACAATGACAGCATGGCCCGCTTCCAAACCCTTGACGCCAAAATGGAACCCTGAGCCCTAAACCCTCAAACTCTAAGCCCACAGCCCTTGACCCCATAGATCGTAAAGCCCTAAACCCTAGAGCCCGAAACCTCAAACCCAAAATCCTCAAAATCCCTACGCCCCTCTCCCCCACAGAAAAAAATATGCATCCTTATAGAGATTTAGGGTTGAAGGGCTTGAAATGTAGATTGCGAAGCACGTGTGTTCTCCATGAATGTGGACTAAGTAACAACCAGGAGCCCACCCAAAAAGCCGAGCCCTATCACACGAAGGGGAGGTTGATGTTCGAACACAGAAGGCACGTTGGCATCCCTTGCGTTCGGGAAGCCTTACGAGAACTTTCTTATAGGGTCATAATTAGTAACAGTATCTCTACTTCGTAAATCTTGTTTAAGACGGCATGAGTTTTGTGGAGGCTTCCAGAGATTTGCGGTGCCTTGTTGGGGCCGCTCTCGCAAGGATTCAAGCGTTGTAGGGCATCTAAGGCGGAACCCCAGTTTGGGAAGTAATGTGGAAAGCTGCATCATTAGGAATATTCTTCCCGTGGAATCCTTATACAAGTCTTACTATAGTCTACCACGGAACGCTATTCTGAATAGATAGCCCTTAGCTTAAGTTACAGCTTTGTTAAGGGAGCACACTGCCTCACGCCTCCTCCACTATCATCCCTTGCACCTTAGATTCGGCAGGGCTAGGTTCGAACATCTTGTTTTCTATTACCCTTCACCCCTTCAAAATCCTGACAAAGCCATAAAGCTTTAACTTCTGTAGGGCCCCCAAACCTGGCCTAGTCAGGCCCTGAACCTGCAGCGGATGTGGGCCCCCATGTAAGCCCCAGCGGACGTTACAGCGCAAATAATGCGCGACGCCCGTCGCTTGCAGCAACATCAACAACGACAACAACAGGCCTCACGGGCGGCAGAGTGGAGAAACCTCAACAGGTCGTAACGCCTTCAGCTCGACAAGCGGGTCCTTCTCCAGGGGATCCGCGCACCCCTTGTTCGCCGTTGCAGCTTCTTCCCCGATTTCGCGCACCAAAGGGCTGCTGCGGTTACGTCCCAGCAGATTTGTAGCGTCTCTAAAGCCCCAGCGGATATACAGGGCTCAGGGTTTAGGGTTGAGGGTTTAGGGGCCCTTAGTATGATTATGAAGATGACTGTCAATATTGCTATCCCTAAACGCATAAAGCTTAATGCTAGAACTGTTTCTGTTACTTGAAAAGTCGAGGGGAGTTAGTAAGGAGGTACAACATGGAAGAAAGTGCAGTTCGACCCCAATTAGGGGGCTCAGACCCCCCATTTAGAATCTAGTTACTAAGTATCCTGACCCTCTGAGTGCTATCGTGGATTATAATTAGTACTAACTGGACCCCAGACGAAGGTAGGAGAATTGCCCAACACCCAAACATCGCCCAAACGGCTGCTATTCTGTGTGTACTTTGGGGTCCGGCACCCTAAACCCTCAACCCTGAACCCTAAGCCCTAAACTCTAGCATTCAACCACGTGGCTCGTACTTGGAGGCTCATGGGACTTAGTAACTACTTATAACTGGGATTATAACCCTACGTATAATGGGAAGCCCCATATTATAGTAGTTTCCATGTTCTTTTCCATTATCGCCATAGAACCCCACTATAACCCCAATGGAACCCCAAGCCTAGGCGGATATACCTGGGAAATGAATTCCTTCACAGCAAGCCGGAGGCTCTTTGCACGTCTCATCACCGTTTAGGGTTTAAGGTTTGGGCTTTGGGGTTTAGGGTTTCAGGTTTGAGGTTTTCGGTTTAAGGTTTGGGGTTTACGGTTCAAGCTTTAGGCGGTAAGGTGTTAGGTTTGGGGTTTAAGGTTAGGGGTTAAGGGTTTCGGGTTTAGGGATTAGGCTTAAGGGTTTTAGGCTTAAGGGGTTAGGGATTAAGCTTAGAAGTTTAGGGTTCTGGCTAAATGGACAATAAATGGAAAATGGGAGCTGGGTTGCTAGATGTGCTTCTAGATAGGGGTCGTATTTGTCCTTACTAAGAAGATTTTAGTCACCCCAACTTCCAAAGTGAGGAAGAGCGCTGTGACTACCATATGACTGTCATGGAATCCTCTTTACACAGTGCTCAAGTTACTGACTTCAGAAGTCAGGGAGGAATCCTGGGGAAGGTAGCACGCTACAACCCTATACCCTAGTCCCTAAACCCCCTCGGTCGCTCCAGAACTCAGGGAGTATGAGATGTCCAGTAGCAAGATGGGGTATGTTATCTGGCGGACACGTGGATGCTGTCTCTTAAGCTCTAGAAGGCTCAACCAGGCTAAGCCCTTCATACTAAAACCCAGACCCCCTAATGATTTATATTCACACCATGAGAGACTTTTTAACATGGGGCCACCTTTGATACTAGCAGCGGGGGGCGGGGGAGGGAGGGTTCAATACAAATGTAAAGGGATTTGTGCTTTTGACGGATTTATGTCCAACGCTACTTGAGCACATACAAACCCTGATGTAGAAGCATGAGTCCGAAGTGGCATGATTCCTTTAGGACCCCTATATACTTGTAGTATAGCATGCCCCAAAGTCCTGCCATTGCAAACCTTCAGAATGATCGCTGCCTCGTCTCAGCAGCTCATGGATCTGCTTACTCTAGGGGTCCAACTGCCCAAATCGGATGTAACTTCGTGTCGTGGGAGTTGTCACATAAATGTTTCTGTCCAAATGACATGCTAGTGTGGATGGAGGAAATCTTGCACCACGTTATATACCTTATATCCCCAATAATTACAGTATTTGAGGCGTCGTAAGTGGTGCAAGATTTCCTCCATCCACTGTATTAGGCGCTGCTTGGGCCCTAGGGGTTTCCTCCGCCAAAGCATCCGATGGAACCTATCGAAACAGTTGCAGCTCATACGGTTCCTGTACCAGCCTATTTTCTCCGTCTCTTTTACTGAGAAGCATTTGAAACTGAAGGTTTCCTAAAACCAGGGATACATTGGGGGAATCTCTCTCATAAAGATCTTAGCGAATTGTTGGTGATATGCGGGCACCCTTATTTTTCAAGAGCAACCCTATACCCTAAACCCTCCTTTTCCGGTGAGGATGGGGGGCATGTTCCTGAGCCCTGGGCTTGAGACGCTTAACCCGAAAAACGAAAGGGTTTAGGGTTTCGGGTTAGGGTAGGTTGCCGTTAAGGAACTTGAATCAAGTTACCACACTTTGGTCGCATTGCATTTCTTGAGAAGAATAGCAAGGATAGAAACTATAAGTTAGTTCAAGTTCCTTATCAGCGACCCAGAAACCTACACCGTAAGCCCCAAGCCCATGAAAATGAAGCCCTATATGACTCTCCAACTCCAACTTCATGTTCCAATTTCTTGTCCAGTTGATCCTCTACGCTTCTTATTTGCTAATAGCCCCAAAGCCTACTTCATTCCTTCTTAAAACAAGGTGCACCTACTTCACCCTAACCCCTATATGGTAGTTTCCCAAAATAAGGGGACCCCAATATAGACCCTAATATACTATAGTCCTTACTATAGGGACCCCAAAAGGGTACCCTTAAATTTGGGAAACCCCCATATAACCCTTCTCCACAGTTTTTGTGCGCCAGGACAACACATACCAGGCCATCCTGGATCTCGCATCGGACAGTAGCGACGACAAAGCGCCCCCACTCAAAGCCCTAAACCCTATAAGCCCTAGGCCCTAAACCCGAAACCCTAAACCTACCCTGAATAAACTGCGGGTCCCGAGTTGAGTTTCTAGGTTATGTTGGGTTGAGGGCGAATGTTAAGAGTTGTGGATCTTGAGTTTCGGGTCCTGGGTTTCAGGGCTACATCTGTTTTTGAAGATCTGGGTTTGGTGAGATGAACAGTTCCTCACGGTAGTCCCCCTTAAGTAGATAGAATTGGGGCATGTGGGAGTCCTATTTTAATATACCCAAAGCCATATTCTATCTACTTAAGGGGGGACTCTAATTAGATAACTTATCGTGACAAGCATTTTTTGTTGCAGGCACAGGACCTAGACGCAATCAAGGCTGTACTGCATGGTTCAGGACACTGTTGGGGCAACCATCCAACAATGGGGTACAGTAAGTGCCTAAATGGTAGTTGCCTTACATGGGGCGGACCCCAATATAGACCCCAATATACCTTAATTCATATCGTAAGGACCCCTCATAACGGAAACCTGATTTTTGGGAAACCCTCAAATCATTTTTTCTTCTGTGGGAGTGCTTCTACCGAGGCCGTCTCACTTTTTGGGTGAGGGCACGTAGAAACTTCTGCTTGGGTTTAGGGCTTAATTTAGGGCTTACCTAGCGATTAAGCCCAGAGTCTGGAATCCCAACATACTTTCGCATCACAGCATTTAGAATCTAGGGCTTGCAGCTTGAGATTGATACACTAGTCTCATGGGTCCCCTACTCCCCCCGCTGTACTATCCCCAATGTTCCCCCTTGCTTAGGTTTATCTAGGGATAATCAGGGCCAAATCCTTCCTTAGGATAAAGAAGGGCACCATAATCTTGAGGTATTTTCATGAGCTGTTTGATTCTGATTTCCACGGTTGGCATAGCCAACAGGCTTCACTATGATCTCACTTTACCCCTGGCCCCACACTGACTACTTGGTGCCTAGTAGAGGGCGGGGTGTTGATCCCTAAAGTACACGGTCCTTCTGCCATACTTCGATTATGGTAGGCGCAGATCCATCCTAATGTGTTCATGTAGTCCACAATATGCTCCCTAAATTCGATTTCCCATTCCAGCAGAAGAGATTTAGGGCCTCATATGGTTTAGGGTTTAGGGGTTTAGGGTTTTCGGGGTTAGGGTTTAGGGGTTTAGGGTTTAGGGGTTTAGGGTTTAAGGGTTTAGGGATGTAGGGGTTAAGCCCTGAACCCTAAACCCACAAATTCTTCACAGGCCCGGCATCCTTTGACATTATCCTCAAGGGACAGCCTTGTAGGATGGGAAACAGCATTTTGACATATGATCTATAGTCTAAACTCCTTAAAGGGGGTTATATCGGGGATTAGGGTTTAGGGGTCTAAACTCCTTAAAGGGGGTTATATCCGGAATTAAGGTTCAGGGTTCAGGGTTTAGGGCCTAAATTCATAATAAAAAATGGGATTATGCAGGGGATGAAGGTTCACGGATTAGGGTCCAAAACTCCTGAAAGGGGGTTATATGGGGATTGTATAGGGAGTTATTATTGGGGGATACTAGGAGGTTAGACTATTGCTTATGTGCTTGTTTGAGTGACTGCGACATAGTTGGGAAGACAACTTTGCCAGCAACCAGAGCAAGGAGCCCAAGCTCTTTTTTTGCAGAGTCGCATAATGGCCCTTGATCTTACCCCTATTAGGGTTTCGGGTCTAGGGTTTAGGTTTTAGGGTTTAGGGGTGGGGGTAGTACCCAAAGTATCACTCCCACGCATCCAAGGCCGTCACTGCGCAGCGTAGTTATCTTCAGCTTTTGCCTACCAACGAGGCCAGGCGGCGGGTGAGAGAGATAATATGGGTGGATGTCAAAATTATGGTCCCTTTTTTGGATCCTTATTATAATACGGCACCTAATATTTAGGGTACCCAAAAAGGGACCATAATGTTGACAACCACCCATATAGCTGCTGCAGTAGAAAGGAAAAAGGTGCAGTTTTGGTGAACTGTGTTGGCGGGGCCTTTGACTCACTGGTTCATTACCAACACTTGTTCTTTTTGTTTTCAGTTTCAGGCGGTTGTGAGGGGACCCACACGGCCAGAATCAGCGTCGGAGTCAGAAGGTTTGGCCGTCGTTGAGTGCCTTGAACTTCCATGCTACTAAAGCGGTGAAGAAATTCGTGCAATCGGGCTCCTGCCATATATTCAGGTAGATCCCAGGAACCCCGGACAGACCTTTTCTTCTGGGAATCTACTCTACACTCAGATCGGTCTTCTAAGTGGATGCGCAACCAGTTGCTTGGTAGACCGCTTCCTGTCAGCAGTAGTAGTAGGCCCTCAAAGTGCTTAACAACAGCTGGCTATCTTCGCAAGTGAAACCCCACGCACTGGATCTAGCATAGTCATGTAGCTGAGTGTTCAGCTCGCTTATGGTAAGGCTGCCAGAAGATGCACGAGAGCAAGAAATGCAGACTTCTAAATAACTGCAACCGTTATTCCACTAGCACCCTTGTGTAATCATCATGGTTCAATACACTAGAAGCCCTACTTGCATGATTTAGGCTCCTTACAATAGCTTTCCCATTTGCTGCCTGCGGAAGGTACAAGTTTTCAAGCAGGTCGTGAGATGCGGGCAACTGGGTAGCAGCTGTTGAAAGTCGCGTTCTGAAGGCTCTGCGCGATGCGAGCGCACTAAGCACGAAATTTGTGGCTACAGTGGTTCTGTAATTCACAAAAACTGTTGTTTATCATTGCTCCTACATCTCTATGTATGCGCTTTGTCATGCACAATCTGCAACAGCACATGCCCATGGCCTATGAGTTCAATGGCATATAACTCCTGCACCTCTAAGAGTAGGTAAAATCATGGCCCAAGACCCATGAAAGAGTCGAAACGGCCATTATGCGACAGAACTCTTTTCGGGGTCCAGGATGTGAGCAAATTTCGAGGAGGCCCTCATCACAAGTGTTCATCTCTCTGAAGGCTTAACGTGTACTCATGTTTCCATTAGGGTTATATAGGAATTATATATACATATATATATATGGTTATATAGGGTTATAAAGGGATGATAAGGATAATGGAAAAGAAAATGGAAGCTACTATTTGATGAGTGTGCAGGTTGGCTTGAGCCGGGCCGCACAAAGTATGTATACTGTTGATACGAAAAATCTTGCATGACCCTCTGGTACTGCCATATTTCCCAACGTATACGGTGCTTAGGATCAGGCAGGCTTTAGTATCCACTGTCGCAACCTCTTCTTCCAATGGGCTGAATGGAGAAGCCGGATGACTTAGACCTGAGCTTTCTGCATGGCATGGTGAGTAGATCAAATAGTCCACATAGGCGAGAAAAGATACTTAGATGACCTTCCTACTCTTTCAAGCTCTTTCCCTAAGGGTCCAAATACCCAAACAGGATGTAGTTTGGCCAAGCATGTCTACATAACCTGGGTTGCTGCAAAGGGTCTTAAACTCATTTACCATAATACGCATGTAAGAACGGATATGGTTTCCCCAATATAGTAACCCCAAACCCTAAGCCCTAAACCACACCCTTGAATTAAGTTCCTTAACAGCAGCCCAGTAAGAATTCCTTTTGGGCTCAAGTTAGAAGCAATCGAGGTACTTGGACTCTTTGGCCTGTCAATCTTCTACAAACCCTGTTAGGGCTTAGGGTTTATAGGGTTTCGGGGTTTAGGGTTTAGGGGTATAGGGTTTAGGCTTAAGCCCCTAAAGTCTGAACCCCAGAAGCCTGCTTTTGCCGAGGCAGGTCGTACGAATTCTCGAAGCTCTCTACGGCACGCTGCCAAACCCAAGGACTAGGGCGGGTGGGTGTTGAAAAGGAGTGTGAGAGATAGATGGGATGACATTGGGTGATATGGGGATCTATAGGGGACACGGAAGAGATTGCGGAAGCTATTGTAATACACTATAATGTACAATAATATATTAGAAGATATTATCATATACCATAATATACTATGATCTGCTACATTGATTTGTCTTTGGATGGCAGGGTTTCATGTTTGGGGGCTTAGGGCCTAAGAGCTGAGGGATTTAGTTCACGGTTTGACGTCAAGGGCTTCATGGCCTAGGGTTTCGATGGCTTTTAGGTCCAGTTAGAAGTTGGATGATAAGGTATGCCTGAACCCCAAAAATATGTAGAATAGTTGCCTTTTGGGCTATTTTCTGTTCTGGTCTATGAGTTTACCTACTTTTGGGGTCCAAGTAGTAAGTTCAGTGGGTTCTAATTCGCGTAAGTCAGGCCATAACTCCAATCCAAGAGCCTCCTATGTATCTCTCTTCGCGTACAGTACATTCTCACAGTCCTGTATCAAAAAGCACAAGCCCAGCATAGAATGCTGTTCGAGCCAAAAACGAGCGCTAAGATTGCCACGGCCCACGCGTACCCCAGAAGCTTTGTCATATAGAGGGGGGAGCAGGTGCTGGGCGCTTTTCAGCCGCACGGGTACTTGCAAGTGAGGCTGTAGTTCTTGGTTTCGGATGAAGGGCACCTGCACTCTCTAGGGTTTAGGGTTTGTAACAGTCCTGGGAATCTACCCTAAACCCTAAACGCTAAACCCAAACTTACCACCCCCTTCCGAATCTCAGACAAAGATTGATAGAGCGAGTGTAGTTTACCTATCTTTTGATGACACCAGGCGTAATGCAGAACAGGGGACTTGCGTAGCACTCTCAGGCTCCAGGCATTGTGATACACTATAATATACAATAATATATTTCAATATACTACAATAAACTATAATATACTACAACATATTTATTATAGTAAATTATAATAATCTACTCGAATATCGCATAATGAACTATAAAATACTATAATATACTATGATATACTATGATATACTATAATGTATTATAACTCGCTATGATATACTATAATATTCCTATAAACCAAGACTGCCCCCAGGGCGGTGGGCAATGCAGAAGGCAGCCCTGCAGCTGCAGCCGGCGGCGAATGTGTCATTTGCTGCTGCGGCGCATTTGGACAGGGTTTGTGGTTTATTGGGTTTAGGGTTCAGGGCTTAGGGTTGAGGGGTTAGGGTTTCGGATTTAGGGCTAAGGGTTTAGGGTTTAGGAAGTTTAGGATTTAGGGTGAGGGCTTCGGAGAACATGGAGGTTGGGTCGGAAGGCTTTCGGCTTCATGCCCAAGAGCTCAGCGTTCTGAATGCCTCGCACATGGATCCATAGTCTGAACTCTTTAGAGAGGGGTTATACCGGGAACTACTACAAGGGTTCTTGAGGGGATTTTTAGCAGTTTAGACTCTAGCTCATATTGACGACCATTAATTTCAGACCTTTAGAGAAATTTAGGGGCGCGTCTTAGGTTTAGAGGCTTTAGAGTTCAGCTTACTTGTAGGCACGCCATGGGTGGGGGAAGAGGAAGGACTATTTGGGGAAACGTTGAACATGTACGATTCGATGTTATACGACCCTTCTTCCTAGCATGTGAGGCTCTAGACATGCTTTGAAGCTTGGAAGTCTTTAAGCAGGGATCAGATGTGCTCCTTGTCGCCTTCTTTAATAGGATCCTCCATGCCTGCATGGTACACGAGGGTACTACTTTAAATTAGTTTCTATTTCAGCTCGCCGCATCCTGTTGTCATAATTGCAAATGGGAACGAGGTTGCATGTTTACTTTGCTACTTCCGTAGAGCAAGCTTAAGAACCCTCACAAATCACATCCGACACTTTTTCGTGTCCACTGTTTTGGGAGCTACTGGTAACCGGCCAAGCTTTCATTCAGAACGATAGCGCTGAAACACTCATAGGATTCCCAGTAAAGTTCGAGGAATTTGCTTCTTCAATAGTTCTACATAGTCCATAGCCCAGGATTCCGCACATTTGTCCCAAGATCTCGACCTGGAGCTGCCCTCTGCTGCTTACCTACCCTTGTGGATCCTAACCATGAGCTCCTAACACGGCCCCTACCTGGTTCCTAGGTCCTAACTATGGGCCCTTAATTGGGTTTGTAGAGGCTTATGGGGTATATGATAGGAGTTCAGCACCTGTACTACACGCCCATAGTTTCAACCGTAGATACCCCTGCCATGCAACCTGCACCCTTTGGCGCTTCTTGAGAACCAGGCCGCTGAGCCCAACACCTGGGGATTTCACGAGCTACCGGTCCATATACCTACTTGGGGCTTAAAGTAGAGAATATGGGAACATACTATATAGGCCTTGTGTATGCCCGAGCCTGCAGAAACTCCCAAAATGATCTTGCAGTACTGTACCTCCAGAACCCGCAAGAACACAAATATGCGCACGTACACAGGTTTTGAAGAGTCCTTTGGGCAAGCTCCCACATGAGCTATAGTCTAAACTCCTTGAAGGAAGTTGTATAGAGGATTATATAGGGAAGTATTATAGGGTTATAAATGGGGATACTAGGGGTTTAGACTCGAAACCCTGGGTTATTGAGGGGGATACTAGGAGTTGAGACCCTAAACCCTAAACCCTATTACTGGGGAGACTAGGAGTTTAGACTAAACCCTAAACCCTAAACATGCCCAGGCCTGGAAAAGCCCAGGGAGGCCCAACTCTTCGCGTTTGGGGCTTCGGGGTCCATTCGGGGGTTGTGCAAGTTGCAGAGGCAAATATATATATATATATACACCTTTAATATACCATAATATACCTTAATATACCTTAATATACCATGTATAGTATACTATAATATACCATAAAGCTTGGATGTCCTCCCTTTTTAGGATACCTGGACCTCAAAAGTATGTAAAATAATTGCCTTTATGGCTATTATTGTGGATTTAGGGCTATTATTTTACATACTTTTGGGGTTTAAGATATAACTTTGGCACATATGGTCTGGCTTAGGATATTGAGACATTGTAGGACACACTTCCCGAAAGTAAGGACATCTACGACCTACGCAGGGCCTACAGCATTCAAAGCCCTTGCCGCCGACTAATTAGTTGTTCCGCGCAGTACGGTATCCAGCAAAATTTAAGGGAAGAAGTTTCTTGGAAGGAGGGGCGTGCGGGCTAGCGCAGAACCTCAAAACCCGCTGGATCATCATTACAGAAGCACCACCTCAAACGGGGCTTACGACCCCGATGCTTGGGATACTCTTTAGCAAAGCCATGACTTTGGCAAACGTGTGTGTGCTTCACGAGGAAGGCTATAAAGCTACAGCTTCTACAAGGTCGCTTGGGTTATGAATTGCGTTTGGCAAGGTAATCAAGATCTTGTATCAGTTCTTCCTGTTCCGAGCTCAGGTATCCCAGAACTTGTTGTCATGTTGGGAATGGAATGCTCATGGGCGCGATCAAGTCTTGCATGTTGAGTTACCATAATGAGGAATTAAAGTCGATTGGGGTCCACATGTCGGCTCTTGAGTTCTGGAAACTGTCGTACGGGAGGTGTGAGTCGAGACGAAGCCAGCTGCAAGTACCAAAAAAAATACGAAGGACAAACCCCAAGGAAACCCCTCATCATTGGGCCCCTACATTGCTGGGTGGCTAAGCCCTAAATCCTAGACCCTAAGCCCTGAATCCTAAACCTTAAATCCTAGATCCTAAATCATAAACCCTAAATCCTACACCCTAAATCCTTTAAAAGTCTGAAGGGTTGAAAAGAACAGAGTAGGCGTTCAGCCAGGTGGCCATTTTGCACTGCCGGCATGTCTGCCTCTGCATGAGCTGCGCCAAAATCTCCTCCTCCACATGGCCGCCGGCTCAGGAAAGGAAGGGTTGAGGATTTAGGACTTAGGGTTTAGGATGTTGGCTCAGCAAAGCTTACTGGTTCTTAGTAGGGAATATGGGAATGATTCCACACTGAGGACCAGTTAGAAAGCGAGGGTTCAAGTTGCCGGGTGTAGGGCTTCGGGTTTGTAGGGCTGGGGTTTAGGATTCAGGGTCAGGGTTGGCAGGCGCAGGCGGCCCCAACGCACCTAAGCCCTGTAGCACCTGAAGAAACCCAGTGTCCATTCCATGGTCCCTTTTCCTGTCCATTTGTTTTCTCCGTTGTTAGGGTAACATCCCTAAGGCCTATATAGTCCTGGCATTACCCTATACAATCTCTATACAACCTTCTGTAATCTCCATATATATATATATATGTATCTATATATATACTTGAACATGATTCCGATATAGCTCTGAAGAATCCCTATAAAACCTATCTAAGCACTGTATACCTATGTATCCCTGAAGATTCACCGGCGTAGGCGAGGCGTTGGGAGGCGCTCTTCTTGCAGTTTTGGGCTCCCTGAACCTTAACCCTAAACCCTGGCATCGTATGACCCTCGACCCTAAACCTTGCACCTAAAAAACTCAAACCCTAAACCTAAGACCTTTTATGAACCCGAAACCTGAACCCCCCAAATCATCAACCCGAAATAGGTCTCAGCAAGCTTATCGCGCCATGATTTCTTTAGCTCGAGAACATGCGTTAAACAGTAGCCTGCAGTTGTAGGGACACTAGGAATGTGTGGGGATAATGAGCATCAGGGAATTGGATTACGTAGCCGTTATTTTGGGCCGCCAATCTTGAAGTTTGATTCTCTCAGCCATCAACCCTTCAACAACATATGCCCTGGTAGCTTCATAATCTTGGCCTGATATGAGAATGGTTTTCAAAACATAGAAGACCCTAATCCAAAACCTCTCAAACCCTACTTGCCGGAGCTTAGTCCACAAACTCCCCTAACCCCCAACCCCTAACTCCAAATCTTCATTAGGGTTTAGGGCTTAAGGTTAAGGCAATCCTGATCCTGTCCCCCTGACAATAAAACCCCTGACGCCGTAATAGTACGAGGTTTTGAAATTAGGTCCGCTGACCTTACGGGGAAGAGAACTACATCAAAGGTCCTTCCAATGCCCCGTCTGCCGCGGTCGGGTTGCCGCCATGGTTGCTGACTTGCAAGTAATTTCAGGTATCCAGGCTTAAGTGTGTAAAGGGGTAAGACTTTGCAGGTAGTATGTGGAGTATTAGAGGGATAGCGTATGATTTGTCTGTGTGTGTTCGTAAGGATAGTATACGGATTATTTCCTACCCTGCCATGGAGACTGACATTGCCCTCTTTCCAGCAGGACAGTATTTTACAAGGTTGCTTTTTTAGGAATTGGGGCATCCAAGGCAGTTTTTTGCCCCCCGAATGGTCCACATGGTCTGCGCAGCTGTTACGTAACTCTAATAGACAATTACGAAAGATCTATCTTATGGTACCTTATTTGGGAACCCTAAACCCTAAAACCCTATTCCTCAAGAACACCCCAGCGCAATGATTGCGTCTTGTCACCGACCCAAATTATCGCTCCCGCGCTCAACTTTGAAAATTTTCTTTGTATGGCGGTGCTACATGCAGTAGGACTTCCATGAACATTACCAGATATAGGGGTCAAAGGAATACTGGAAAAGACAATGCGAGCATTATTATTGTTTGCGGTTCGGGGCTTAGGCTTACTTACAAATAGTGGTCAGTGCACATATCTGAGAGAGACCAAGAAGAAATCTGTGGGTCATGTGAAGATTAGGCCTACCAAGGGACCATTAAGAGTGGACATTGGACATAGGGCTTACTTTGGGAGCTTAGCACAGCTAGATATATTCCCTAATAAGGACCTCTGTCCATACACTACATAAGGAGATATTGGCTGTAGCTCGCAAGGCAACAGCCTTTGGGCTGCACACTCTGTTGAACTTGTCAGGATCACCTCTTAAGACCCAAAAAGGCAGTTCCGTTTCAATCCTTGTACTTACAAGTGTACCAAGTTTAGGGATTAGGGTTTAGGGCCTACTTCCGACAATAGGTGTACACCTAAAGTCACAGGCCTACGCTGGGGCGGAAATCTTGCATCAATCAAAATACCGCTTACAGTTCCCACTATTGGGGATAGACAAGATGGTGCAACGTGCCCAATACCCCTCAATTAAGGAAGATACCTCGAACGATCCTAATGCTCCTAACTAGGTACCCCAGTAGTACCCTTTTCCCCTGTTCATTTGTGGGGCTCCTTATTAAAACTGACTAGTAGGAAAAATGGGTACCCTTATTGTTCAGGGGTTACTGGGGAACCTAGCTAATATGATCTAGAGTTCACTTAAGTAAGGAGTACTTGGAGGTCCATCGTACGTATAACCTACTGAGTAACTATAGTTATAACCCAATCATGTCTAGGGTATTGTAGTTATGGGACTTATAATTAGGAACTAAACCCTAAACCCTAGACCCTAAACCCTACAGAAACTAAGTAGGTTATAAGTACAACGGACCTCCAAGTATGGGCTCTCTGGGTGCCTTCATGAGGCCGTAGCTTGCAAAGTCCCAAGAAAACCAGGTGAGTAGTATTTTATTTGGGGATACTATGGCTACAAAAAAACAGACACTTACGTTGGGAAAAATCTGCCTTGGAAATTGTTAGTAGCATCGCTTTGAGATCCATCACTGCCAAATCGCTTGCCTTTTGGCTTGGCCTTGACGCGCTTGATATCAAAGCACATCTCGCCCTCCAAATCTGCCAAAAGGCAGTTTGTCTGTCAACAAAAATGATTCTACTCCATTCAGCGTGCCATTGGCAAACATCTTGAAGCTTCTGAGGTTGGCAATTTACCTCATCTTCCTGACATTCTCTGGTCTGACGACATTCCGATTTGTTCATTTTGCTCCACGCAGCTCAACTTTGTCCAAATCCCCGACAAAATCCACCGAACCTGCCCTCAAGCAATTTTTTCACCTAAAGAACTGCTTCAGGGCAGGATGCACGTGTGCCAGGAAATCTTGACTCATCTCCATGCAATTATCGCACGCCTTCAAATTATTCTAGACTATTTATTGGAGGAGCCAAAGTGCTCAGCGCCTGAATCACATGACTGACTGACGTCCGTGAATTCTATGATACCCGATATAGAGTAAGATTATGTCCTCCTTTTGGGTATAGTCGGTATAGTATTTTATATAAGGAAGAATCCTAAACCCCAAACCCCCAAACCCCTAAACCCCTAAACCCCTAAATCCCCAAACCCCTAAATCCCTAAACACCTAAATCCCTAAACCCCTAAATCCCTAAACCCCTAAACCCTAAACCCCTAAACCAGAACCCTATAAACCCTAACCACCAAAAAGAACGCTACTCAGGTTGGGCTGCATCAGCTCCCGGGAGGAGAAGCCGAAGCTTAGCAAAGGCCTGGGGCGTTTTGGGCGTGGTTTCGGGTTTAGGATTGAGAGGTTTAGGGGTTTAGGGGTTTAGGATTTAGGGGTTTAGGGATTTAGGTGTTTAGGGGTTTAGGGTTTACGGGTTTAGGGTGGGTTGTTTTAGGGTTTAGGGTCCGGGGCTCAGGGTTTGAGTTTCATAGTTTCATGTTTGAGGGGCTGGTTGAGGATTTTGGACGTCAGCCCCAAACAGCATCAGGCTTTGATGGGCAAAGATCAGCAAGAAGCATTCAGAGAAGGCTGGTTTCAGTGTCCATCAGTGCACTAACCCCTAATGATAAAAGGATTTCCGTAACCCCAACCCCCCAATTAGGATCCTATGACTATCATATGATAGTTATAGGATCCTAATTTTGGGGGTTGGGGTTACCAAAATACCCTTATTACCCAAGCCCTCAACCCCAACCTTGTTTGCGTTCGTGGGCGCAGGGTCCCTCTTATAGCTGCCTAACACCAAAACCGGGGCGTCCTTGCTCCATACTCGAAACTGGAGGCTCCTTGAAAGCAATTCCTACTGCCTTTTATTGGGAGTCATAAGAACTAGCTGAAGGCCTAGTTTCTACCAAGGGTCCAGTAAACTTAAGCGCAAGGAATTTTTTTGGATTTTCCAGGCCCAACGCAGAGCTCGTTGTTGATAGAACCAGTCTTGCACCTACACCGTGTCGTGCTTGGCCCTAGCTGCAATCCGTTGTTGGCAAAGACCCCTCGAAGCATACTAGGGGGTTTCCAAAGTTGTGGGGGCCCAATCCACTACACCAAAATATACTATCACCTCGAGTATGGGGACAAGGAATCGAACGTAGGTTCCTACAACATGAAAACTCTAGTATTTACTATATACCCATACTATGGCAACTTGGCTTATCCTCCCGCTCACATGTACTCCTTCAAAGACCCCCGTCTGTTTTAGAAGGGCTTTCACCTGCGTAGGGCCCTTTACACGGGGTTGAGCCGTAAATCACCCCCGTAACGACAGACGTTATGTGTACCCAATGTACCCAAGATGCGCGCATGAAATAGCCCTAAACCCTAAACCCTAAACCCTACATGCCTGAGCCCCATGCCACAAGCCCAACCGCCTGAACCCTGGCTGCAGGGTTCTATACCCTGATGCGGCGTGGCAGTAGGAGGATTGATCAGATTCCCCAATTGTAGTTCTTTTCCTTTTGGGTTTGAGGGGAACTTCCCTGGGATGTTTGAGTGAGGGTCCCTTTTGACCAGGTACTGCACCTGCAGAGGGAGTCGTGATACTTGGAATTTAACATTTTGGCTCGGCAATCGCTATGTTAGACGCCTCTGCTGGCAAATGGGCTCATGGGTTCGGAGAGGGTATTCTGATTGGCCGACGAACAAGGCTTACCTCCTAAGAAGCCTGAATGTTCAAGCTGTTCTCGCTGGTGAAATCTGCGATCTCTTGCTTCCCCAAATCTGTAGCATAAAGCCGAAAGCGTCGGTTTTGTAGTTCATCGGAAAGGGTGCCAACTCACCTACCTGTCCTGTGCTGACTGCAATCTGTCGCAGGAAGTATGTCATCAGAGTACTCAAGTTCTATACCCAAATTCTATCGGAGTTACGATGTTTGCTGGGTCCTTGCTGTACATTTCTGGTTGCTTGAAGGTCTAGTTGCAGCAGTTGGTGGGGGCGTAGATCTTGATCAATCCGACAAATCTGTTTGCATGCATGATGGAACTTGCCGAAGACAAGGCCATCCGCAAAAGAAGCTCAGGGCTGACTGTAGCCATTTCTCGGTCAAAGAGAGTCTAAGGTTATGCTTCAGACACTGGGTAACTATGCTAGCGCGAAGGCAGACCAGTCGTTATTCGCAAGGACAGCATGACATGTCATCCTACCCTGTTCTGTTATGATGGGTTTAGAGTTTAGGGTTTAGTTTAGGAGGCCTTGACCATGCGTGCAAGGAACGTGTTGTGATAGGCGACAGCTGGGCTTTGCCAGCGTGTACAGAAGTCTAGCGGGCCTTTTGAGCTTGGACATGGTAACTTCCCTAAATAGACCCCCAAAATACTATAATCCTTAGTATTGTGGACCTCCAAAATGGTACCGCTAAATTTGGGAAA
>CAJNIZ010006306.1:0-11507 GCA_905231905.1 Symbiodinium pilosum
TTGGGGCCCAGGGCTTGGGGCCGGGCCTGCAGGGCCTTGGGGCCAGGCCTCCGGGTTGTCGTTCTGATAAAGTCTCCTGGTGGGAGGCAGGCGAAGGGGTGGGAGACGGCTGAAACGGCTGCCGCGGAGGTGGGGGCCTGGAGGGAAGCGGGCACGGGATACCCCCCTACCCCCCCCCGCATTTCTGGGCTGTAGGGTTTTCACCCTCTCCGTTACTGAAACCATCCAACACGCCCCCCAAGGTCGGCGGATTATCCAGCGTATTTCCCTAAACCCTAAACGCTAAACCCTGAACCCCATCCTTGGTGGTATTTCGTGGGCGCACTGACATTTGTTGCCCCTAAACCGAAAACCCTTCGACGTTCTGTTGGCAAGCAAGAAGATTTCATTCTGAGGTACTTCCATCATCCCTTCTTAGCCCGAATGGGCCTTAAATAGGGGTAAAAAGGGTTTATATAGGGATGATGTATATGTAGGGGTATAGAGGGGGGTTATATAGGGATAAGCTTTATATAGGGGTATCTAGGGGTTATATAGGGATGATGTATAGGGGTTGAAAAGGGTTATATAGGATAAAATTTTCGTAGGGCTTATGTTTATGTAGGGATAACGGAAAAGAAAATGGAAGCTATTATTCAGGGTATATAGGGTATATACAGGGATAATGGAAAAGAAAAGGGACGCTACTATTTAGGGTTAGGGTTTAGGGTTATCTTGACATATTGTGCATGCATTTTGCTCAGCTAAACCCTCAACTCATAAACTCTGGGCGCCTAAGCCCCTTGACCGTGTGATGGGCACCCTTCACTGAAAAAGCACTGAATTCCACAACCCTCATGCACCTAAAATGGCAAAGCACTTAGCCTTCCATGCGACAGTGAATTTGACATTTTTGTTGGTCAAAGTGTGGCATGTCTTGTTCAGGAGTATGCTTCCTAGTACCCTGACTCCTTGTTCATAAAACCTGAAGCCCCAATCCCACAGAATGCAGCTCAAACCCTAAACCCTCAAACCAATTCTGAGGCTAGGGGGCAGATCCCGCACGTCTGGCCAAGGACCTGACCATACAGACAACCCCAAATCCTAAACTGGCTTCAGAGCGTTTACGGGTTCGGGGCCGGGAGCTAAGGATTTTGCAAAAAGGTCAGGTTTGAGGTCCAAAGCACATGGGGTTCCGGCTTTAGGGTTAGGGACGGTGCAGGATGTGAGGTTTACAAACAGCCTGGGGTTTGTAATGTAGACCCCTGATTAATGAACCCCCTCCCCTTAACAGGATTTATAATCGGGATCCGAATATGTAGGCCCTTAAAAGGAGGGCGTTTTTTAATCATGGGTCTACATTACTTTCTTTGTTTAGAGATTGTAGGGGCTGATCATTGCAGTCCTACGGTTCTGACGAATTTGCCTGTACCACAGTCCCACAATCGCGCGCCCTGCCCTCCGCATGCTTTGAAAATGGAGACCTTCCAGGTCTTTCCACAGACTAGATTCCTAGCAATTTTCTAGGACGTGTTTAGCTCATCAAGTTTTTCCGGCAACTTATCCCTAGGGCCCCTAGGCCCATCTTGAGAGACCCGCATATGACAGCATCACAGCACATTGCGGTCGAAAGGCCCTAGATCTGACAGTTTGAAGTTAAACCTTGCGGCTGCACAAAAGCCCAAGGCCCTCATAAACATTTTAGTCCCCCTTAAGTAAATAGAATTTGGCTTTGGGTATATCATGAGATCCCCATATACTCTACATTCTATCTACTCAAAGGGGGATTAAAACTCGTGAGATCTCAAAGCGCAATTACAAAGCATTAGGCCCACTCACCACCTGTTGATATCTCATATCTTTCTGAGCCAGCAGACATGACTTTGCGTGAATGAGGAAAAGAGTCTAGTTCGTATAGACCCCCTCTACAGGGACTATCATATTTGTATGGCCCTTTCGGTGTTTCCAGACTAGTTCCCGGGAGAGCATGACTTAGGGGAGGGTAAGCAAGTTACGACCCTAAATCCTAAACCTTGAAACCGACCAGGAGAGCCGGCCAGAAGCGGCTCGTATGAGCCTGGAACATTATTCTGCAACTTCTCGGAGGCTTTGGGGGTAGGATTTGGGGATCAGGATCTTTGACGGTTTAGCGATTAGGGTCGAGGGCTTAGGAGGGTAAGAGTTTTGGGAGTAGGGTTCATGGCTTCGGGTGGGATATCCAATATTTAGATGACTCTCAACTCTACCTTTTTGCAATCCTTTCAAGCGGCGGAGCAGATACCCCCTGTCCTGAACTCTAAACCCGAAACCTACGTGCGGGTCTTGGGTTTGGGTTAGGGGTCCATCGTCTCTTTTTGTGCCAATGATTATACAAAACGCTGCCTTCGTATTCTGCTGCTTTCAAGGATCATATCACAAATTCCCAGTGCTGACCTAGACTAGCTTCATACGTGGAAGACAGATGAAGATACCACCATTTTAGGTAAGACACTCTTTTCTGAGATACGCTGGTTGCTCTAGGCAAACCTTGCTTTGTAATATGTTTTCAGGAAGCCCTGAGCTCACTCCTTCTCTCGGAGCCCCATGCAAACCCTACACCCTAAACCATTAGGAGAGCATACGTGACTTTCGGAAGCCTTGGGGGTCTTTAGACCTGCGTCTTCCTTATATGGCGCCCCCTTAAGGATTTCGCAAGCCTAGGATCCTTTGGTGGGGTTTATGGTCTGGGGCTCAGGGATCAGGGTTGGGGTGTAGGGTTTATAGGGTTTATAGGGCTTAGGGTTCATGGTGAGCCCGGTAGCGTTTCAGTAACAGGCATAGACCTAGAGTCATATTCGGTATTCTGGTCGCATGTATGATGTCCCTCCAAGGAAGGAAGATACTTCACATAATTTTGTATAAGGGACCCTAGAATCATCTAGGCTACAGTCCCTAATGGAGGCCTAGGCCTAAACCCCAAATCCTAAACCCAACACCGTGGTATTGGGGCTTTGAAGGCTTAAACTGGGCCGAGGTGTTTCAGCCGAAATCCGGGCTTTTGGATGCTAAGCCCTAACCCCTAATCCCTTCCCCCCAACGCAGTTTAGGATTAGGCTTTAGAGTTGAGAGTTATGCATGCGCGATATAGGGGTTTATAGGGTTATATAGGGATTAAATGGGGAGAATATAGGGGGTATACAGGCGTTATACAGGGAATATGTAGTGATGAAAGGGTTTAGGGGTATTACCTCGATCATAGACATTCACATGGCAAAGAAAACGGAACATTCAATCAAGAATGGGTTCATCTAGGGGTTATTATCCTCAGGATAAACCCCAATGTAGTACCATTATACAGTAGGTGAATACGTGTCATTCTGGCGGTTAGGGTCATTATTGGGGGGCAGGCGGTTAACGCGGTGCCTAGAACGCAATCCTCTAGATTCCCATGATGTACGGTTCTTTGAGTTTGTGAGATCCACCTCATTACCCATTTGCCCATCTAACACTCTGCTTCTTGCCTAGTAGTTCCCCAATGGGATACAACCTGCGGTAAACCCGCGTCTAGTCCCAAGAATACATGTGTAATCCCCACAAGGCTTGAAACCTGAACCCGAAACCCTAAACAGGGGTAGGTTTGAACACATTTTTCGGTTTATGACCCTCGATCCCTATATATTATGCTTATGAAGCCATAAAAATACATATGTTTTCGGGCCACCAAACCCTAGGAAACCCTAATCCCATCAGGTGACCCGGCCCCAGCACCCCGACCCTTCAAACTTTAACCTTATAAATCCCAAATCCTTTTCCCTGTTCCCTAAGACCCTAAACCCTAAATCTTCAACCCGAAGCCCCTGAACCCTAATTCTAAACGATCATATCCCCAACCTAAGTTCCCAAAACTCTATTTGATAGTTTTCCGAAGTAGGGGGACCCTCATTTAGACCCCAAAATACTATAATCCTTATGATGGGACCCTTAGCAAGGCGCCCCTAGCTTTCGGAAACCTCCATTTTACTGCGCAGCTTCATTCCATGACAAGACACTGCCTTTGGTCAGGCGATCCTTTCCGAGCTTCTTTCAGGAGCGGAATCTCGAAAACCCAGTTGAAGCCTCAGGACACCACTCAGGTAGAATTTCGAGGGGGATGCTAGAGTCCCCCAATATGGACTAACACCACGCCCACCTTTTCTGTCATAATTATTAGTTTATGCGAACAACCCAATCTTCATTGGGTCAACCCCGGAAAACATTTACTCAATTAGGGGAGGGTGCAATGCCAAAGTTTCAAAGGCTTACAGCTTAGCATGTATAGGGTCTAATGTTTCGGTTGCGAGCTTGGGGGGACGGGGGGGGGGGTAGAGTACTACTACTATAGCTTTGCGGCCCCAAACCCTACGCCGCGCAGGTGTGATTTTTGGGTCTGGCCTGAGGTGGTGCCAGTGCAGCATGTGCAGAGCTTAAGATATAGGAAATATGGATGTAGGGATGAGGTTACATGTGCATATATACAGAAGGTTTGAGGCATGTAGAAGGCTCCGCTATGATTCCTTTTGAACCCTGTACAACCTGTTAGGCTCCTACAGTGTCCCAAGCCTTGAACCCTCTATCTATCTGTCTATCTATATATATATATGTTCTTCTTCATATGTGCGCTCCTGCACTATGTGTTCCCAACCCCAGCCCCCACCCCCACCACAATGCTCTCCCCCCTTCCACTCCACCCCCTCGGCATGCTGCAAAAGCGCCCAACAGTGCCACAGTCAAAGGGATGGGGCTCCTTGGGTTCGCCATCTTCGTAACTGTCGTCATTATTGGCGCCTCACAGCCGCCATCCTCGTCATTGTCGTCACTTTTACCCCTTCCTGCTTTCGTCGCGTCTCAAAAGTATCAACAGTCGCAGGGATAGGGGTGGTCCTCATCGCGACCCTCGTAACTTTCGACCGTAAGAGTATTCACAGTCACAGGGACCGGCTTGGTCCTTATATAAGCCTTCTATAAAGCCATAACCCTCCGTCCAGAACCCTCTGTAAACCTTCTTGTCGTCTTCTATGAACTGTTATAAACCATCTATAAACTGTTAAACCTGTATAAACCTTTCGTAGACCCAATGTAAGGTAAACGCCGAAAACTTGGAAACCGCTTAGACTTTCAATCGCGCTGGCCGGACAGATTTCCAACTATAAACCTTGCGGAAAGTCGGAAATCCAAACTGGACCCTAAAAACTACCCTGAACCCTAAGCCCTAAACTCTTATAGTCCCCCTTAAGTAGATAGATTATGGCCTTGGGTATATCATAATAAGATCCCCATATACCCCATATTCTATCTACTTAAGGGGGACTATAACCCTAAACAACCACGCCGTCGAGCCGCCCCCCGCTCATTTTGCGCGACCGAAACCCGGAGAGCCCCATACCCCTTGATTAATTATACAGAATAGACCCTAAGTAGGGTTTAGGGTCCCCTATATAATTTGAGCATTTTTTGGCCGGGGCGCGAGCTTACATATGTCTGTATGAGCTTTTGCTGTCTTTACTCATTTTAGGGGGTTACATAGGGGATTATGTACAGGAGCAATATAGGTTTCTTAAGCGGATACTAGGAGTTTAGATAACGGCTCATATGTATATATATATATAAAATATGTTATATCTACATATTCCCCCCAAACCCTGAACCCACATATGGGGACCCTTGAAGTGCCTACAGCATAAGATGGAACCTCATCAAGCTTCAGTTCGAAAGGCGTTGTTTTTTTTCGTTTAATTCGGTGCCTTTTTGAGGTTCGATGCTAGAGTTTAGGGTTTAGGGTTTAGGAACCCTAAGCGCTAAGCCTCGTTAGTTGGGGTTCAATTAAAAGCTAGCCAAAAGGATGAACGTTACGTTGTTGTATGAGGTCTGGGTTTAGGTGTTGGTTAGGGTTAAGGGTTTAAGGTTTAGGGTTTAGGGATTTTGGGGCGTAGGGTCAAGAGTTAGGGGTTGCAGTTCGGACAATCTGAAACTGGTGCCCACAGCCTTCAAATTGGAGTTTTATGTCTGTGTGGTAAGGAAGTTTGTTGGTTCTGGTATGTTCTGGTGACAGTGTACACGAGGATGTCCTAGGATAGCAGGAATAGTGGTGAGTGTATACATATATAGGCTGGTGGTGTCCTTATTGTGGAACAGGCAGAAACCTTTCGTGCACGGTTCCGAACCTTAAGGTGTCAAGAATTTCTATTGAAGCTTAAACTCAGAATTCTCTTCTCCCACATGCCGTCTGCTATAATGTAGACCCCTAATTAATAAACCCCCTCCCCTTAATAGAGATTATAGTAGGGATTATAATATTAAGGTTCATAAGCGGGGGGTTATTAATCATGGGTTTTACGTTACCCCTAAACCCTAAAGCCTATTAAAAAACCCTAATAGTAGTTTCCCCACTTTATTTTCCATTATCTCTATATAACCCAATATAACCTTGAACCCTAAGCCCTAACATGGGTCTACATTAGGTCCCGGCACGACCATCTTCGAGCGCGGTTCGAGTGGCAACCGGGTGTACCTGGTTCTTTCAGGTACGCGGTTGGGTTAGAGTCAGGGTTTAGGGTTTTGGGTTTTAGGGTTTAGGGTTCAGGGCTTCGGGTTGGGAATCTAGGGATTGTAGGCCCTACCTGAACATCAAAATGATGTAGAAAAAAAAGCTTGTTGGGCTCTTCTTCTATAGGCGTTGGATCATTCTTCTACTTTCTTGTGGGTCCAGGTAGACCTTAAACCTGCATTGGATCATTATTCTACTTTCTGGGTCCAGGTCGACCTCACACCTGCATCTGCATTATGTGGCCTACGGCTTCCGGGTTTGCAAGCCTTGGGGTTGTTGCCTGAGAGGCTTCATGGGCTAGGGTTTAAGGTTTAGGGTTCAGGGTTGGGAGCTGTGGACGTCTTTTTTTCAGGCTGACATATGGTCATTGTTAGGGCAACCAAGGGGCTATCAAGGGTGTCTCTTAGATTAAGTGTTGCTTCTAATAAAGTCCCTAGCCGGTACCCATGTCTATTGATTGTATTGGGAATTGTTGATAGTACCTCATGTGCAAGAGGACGGTAGTTAAACCCTAAACCCTGAATCCTAAAGTCCCTGAAGCATGAACCCCAAGCCCTAAACCCTGCAAAATCTCGATCTAGCCCCCGTTAAGCAGTTCTACAAGCGTGGAAGGGTGAGAGCTCAAGGTTGGAGGTTTGGAGGTTTGGGGCTTTAGGGTTTGGGGTTTTTGGATTACGGGCGAATCATGGCTCAGGTGTTGAGACGCTCAGGGTAGGGTTTTGGGTTTCAATGTCAACCTTGAAAATAATGCCCCAAAACTCGTCGAACTAAGGAAAAAAGTCTTTGGGATTTGTTCGATAATTGAAGGATGCGGCTTCATGGCCTCTGGGGCTAAGAAGAGCTCTTCACAAGCATGCTTCCCTGAACGGTAGCCCCGCATCAAAGACCTCAAGTTTCAAGGTTTGTAACCTTGGGCTTTTAATCCCAAATACCAGCAGCCACTGAGTGCCATGGCTTCAGGAGCCAGACGCAACGGTACAAACCAAAAGGGTGCAAAGGAGGACTCCCTGTTTCGAAGCAAGCCCCAAGCCCTAAACTCTTAACCCTAAACCTCCTAAACCCTAAACTCCCTGTTGATAGTTGTTGGCACCCACATGCCTGTTCCAACTTCCTCACGTTTGCAAGGCATGCCTGGAACTTCATATACAGGGAGGGGATCACAGGTTACAAATTGGGTTATCAGTATCTTTTAACACGGCTTTTAACAAGAATCCCTATGGTTCTACGTTATGAGCCCTATACATTATGATCATAAGGTTTAAGTATGCTTATGTTGCCAGTTGGCACCACCCTCTAAGTTTCATGAGAGTAGTCGTCTGCAAAGGAGCTCTTCAGTGGTTCCAATGTTGCTTTGGGCCGGGTATGTCAACACATGAAGTCCGTGGGTTGGATTCTGTTCAGTTGAAAGTCTGTTTGAACTTGACAGCTAGAGGCCACAAATTCAAGAACCAATGAGGCCCCAACCCCTAAACCCTCAGGGTTTGGGTTTAGGATTTACATGTGCGGATTTCTTACAGACATGTCCTTCGGCTTTTGTCCCAGGCAGCGCAATATCCCTAGCGTAACGCATATGCAGTCAATAGGGACGCTTGTATTACTTGCCCTGAGGATCTAAGTTTATAGATACTACCTACATTAGACCCTAAACCCTAAAAACCTAAAGCCCTACACCCTCAAACTCTAAACCCTAAACGCCAAACCTATAATAGTACCTACATGGAGCCTGAGGGTTGGGGTATATGCGTTCATTAAGGTGTATTGGATGGGTTTTTTCACAAAAAAAGGGTGGGATCCCTGCGGAATGCCTTCTTTTGGGTTTGGGTGGGGTTTACTCGATTTGTATAGCACGGGAATTTTTCGTTACCCCAACCCTCAAAATTAGGACCCCATTTTTGAGGGTTGGGGTAGCTAAAATCCTTTCATAATGCTAGACGACCACGCGGCACAACCCTAACTCCCAATAAACTGACGTAAGAAGCCCCTCTAGACTTCTTTCTAACCCTATGCCCTAAAGCCTACACACGTGGCCCCCTTTCAAGTTTCGTAGTAGCTTGGTCCCTACCTTAGACCTGCAAGATCTTCAGATTTCGGAAAATGTAGTCTAAGCCCTCATATTAGCTATAGTCTAAACTCCTTAAAGGGGGTTATATAGGGGTTTATATAGGGGAGTATTATAGGGGTTATTAAGTCGGATACTAGGAGTTTAGATTATGGCTCATATGAGTAGCATTTTGTTTGGAGATAGTATGGCACGCAATAGAAGAGGGCGTCCTCCTTTCGGCTATAGTGTTTTACATAAGGAACACAATCTTATTAGGTTCAACCACCAAAAAACGCCACTCACATGACCCCTGGACTCAAGTTCTGCACGTTCCTTAAAAGGTCCCCCTATACCCCTTGTATATATCTCCAGCAAGATCCCTAGAATAAAGCTTTACTCGGTAGCTCATACGAAGCTCTAGAACTGAAGGTCTTTAGGCGTTTGAGCTACACACGTAGCCCGAAGACTCCACCTTGTCAGGCTCTTTAGAGTGCCGCCTGCTTCGGGAGGACGCACAATGTTGAGCAAATTTAACGACCTCGCCCAACCTCACCCCAAATGTTGGCTTATACGGAAGACAGTCCTGAGTCCTGAATTGGCTTAGTTTGAGGTTCTGACATTACCGACATTTCAACAAAGGCAATTTCCATAGATGGTTTAGCCTACAGAGGATCTGATAAGATTCCACAGGGTTTTGGGAATTGCGGGCGTGGCTCGATTACAACCCTAAACGCTTCAGAGTTTAGGGTTTGGGGCCAGGGAACAGGTGAAGATGATGATATTACATCCTCAAGATTGGGTTTCTTTCTATCTACATGGCAGCCTCACGAAATTGAGACGAGTTAAGAGCTAAGGCAACATCTAGGATTCACAGGTAGCCCAACGCCCCTTCAAAGTATAATTGCCTTAAACCGTTTAATTACCCTATATGATTTAGGGTATCTTTCTTCATTGAGGGGTGTAGGGTTTAGGTTCCTAGCATCCCAGCCCCAAAGAATAGGTGCAGTTTTTCTGCGTATAATCAAACGACATTATGTTAGGAATAATGTAGACCCATGATTAATAAACCCCACCTCCTTTTGAGGGCCCGAATATTAGGATCCCTAATATATTCCCTATTAAGGGGATGTGGTTTATTAGTTGGGGTCTACACTAACCCACATATCTCAAATGGAAGGGTATTGGGTCTCTAGAGTTGTTGCTATGGCCTTGCAGGTTAAGCTAGCATAGAGACGACCGGAAAGTCGGTGCCCCCAAATTGTCCTTAAATCAAGCCCTAAACCCTAAACCCATATTAGGGCTCCAAATAACATTCAAGATGTACCCCTTGATTCAGTGCCATGGGGCTCTCTAGGTACAGGGCATTGCTTAGGCTTTGGCAGGTTGTTGGCTCTTATCTCTAAGGACTTTTGGAGGGACCCCTAATAAGGACCCTTGTAGCTTATGGGGATTCATATGGGGACATCCTAGGGATATAGGGGTTATATAATGACTATATAAGGGTTATATATGGTAATGGGATTAAGTGTCCCTATTAGGGGCCCTCCTAAAGTCCCTAGATTATCCATGTCATTAGCAGAGGCCTACAGCTGACGTTCGGAATGCAGTGGGTTTAGGGTTTAGGTTTTAGCGTTTAGAGTCCCTGCTGTTTGCAACGTGCTTGTTCTTTGGTTCAGTCATAGATGGCTTGAACAAGATGGGTTGGGTACTGCCCCCCCTCAGTAACAGTTGGATAGTAATTATAATATGGTTATATATAGCCCTTAATACAACCCCTAATATAGACTGTTACTGAGGGGGGGCAGTACCCAACCTACACCTTACCTGGACCTCCCATACCATGCCCCGAAAGATTTCCCATAGACAGATTATTCTATGGTATGTCTGCTTCTTAGCCGGCTTCTTATTGTCCCAGGTACCTATAAACGAATCGGTTTGGGTTTCAAGTATGTATTGTAGAGGTACGTACCTGGACCCTTTTGGCTCTGGGGGTTAGGCAGACAAAAGTTCCCCTAACCGCAGACCCTAAAAACCTAAACCCTAAATCCCAAATGCTACTCCCCAAACCCGAAACCTTCACCTCCTTGGGGGGTCATGGGGGTTTAGTAAGTATACTTACAAATTAACGCCTATAAGCCACATAATAACCCCAGTCCACCAAAACGACCTCAATTGCAAAAACCCTAACCCCTAAACCTGAACTGGTTTGAAAGGACTTAGCCCTGGGGCTTGAGGCTGCAGCAAAGCCAAAGGCACCCATTAACGAGGCACGTAGGGTTTAGGGTTTAGAGGATTCATTCAGGCTTTACGGGGTAGGGGTTAGGGCCCGGATCAGGGTTTATATGGTTTACTGATTAGGGTTTAGGGTTTTAGGAGGTCGGGCTTTATGGGAAACTTGGAGGGTCTGGGGATTATAAGCAGATTAATAATGGGGATAGCTGGGGTTAAACTAAGACCGTATGGCTTATAGATGTTGTAAGTAAGTCCCCCTGACCCTCCAAGCAGGGCTTTCGGGCCTGGGTGGTTCCTGGTTTCGGGCATAGGGCAGGATTTAGGACATACTTTTTGAGTGTTGCAGTGGCTAGAAGCTGCGGTTGTGCAAGGGGCGCGTGATTGGGGTTGAGGGTCTAGTGTAGGCTGGATCGCGTACCACTTCATAGGAACTGTGTTGCAAGTGTTGTTTTGGTCCAGGGTTTAGGTATCTGGGGGGTCTGAAAAAAGCACTGCTGTCAATCCTTTTCACACCCATCCACCACAAAAAAGCAAATTCCCCGCCAAACTCCATATCAAATGTGGTCCATAACATTCATTCATTCATTCAACAGCACTCTGACGTCACACTGTCACGGCTGAGCAGGTGGCAAATCACAGTTGCGATAGCCACAGTTGAGATCCTATAGCCCCCAGCGCGGGACAACACCATCT
>CAJNIZ010006308.1:0-17610 GCA_905231905.1 Symbiodinium pilosum
CCCCTAAACACTAAACCCTGTATAAGCCATATACCCGTAGATAACCCCTTTAGAGCCCCTTTATCCCTTTATCCCTAAATAACCCTTGTATACCCCTATATCCGTAAACTATCGATCTGATCCTAGTGTAGTGTTGGACCTCGAGATGAACTTTAGATCTGTCAGCCCCAAACTCCTGGGCAATTCAAGTCTCTTGAAATTAGGGTTTAGGGGTTAGAGTTTGGGGCTTAATGTTTAGGGGTTTAGATTTAGGGTTTAAGGGTGTGCGGGTTTGAGTTTAGGGGTTAGGGTTTCCGGATTAAGGTTTCAACAACCAATAAAAACATACATGCATAAGTCTGAAGAGCATCCCGAAGCAGAACCAGGGTCCTCTACCCCACAACCTACACATTGCAAGCCTGTGTTTCAGGGCATAAGTTGTGCATGCAGAATATCGCTCGGCTGCGTCCTTGTGGCTCTTTAAAAAGCTTGAAGCAGCATAGGCAAAGACTAAGTCCAACAGCAGGCTGTAGATCAAAAAGGCAGTGGCTATTTCTGTGTCTGTCATGTCTTGCTTCATGGTGTCCCAGTATGCGCTTAGGGTTTACTGCACCTGCAGGAATCTTTTTCTGACGGAGCATCAGAATCCTATCAAGAAATCCGTGAAATACTGAAAGGTCGGAACGAGGGGGAAACAGGTGTTAACCTGTTGTCAGAAGTGTCACATTTAAGGGTTGAGGACTTTGGCGCAGGTTTCAGCTTGAAATAGTCCGCACAGCTCTATTTCAACTCATGGGACTCAGTAGCATGCTTGGGCACAAAGGATTTGAAGAGGCTTGGAGATACATAGCCTGTCAGTTCTTGCAACTTTGCAAAGTCGAAGCAACCAGGGTCCGGGCTTTTGGCCATTTAGTGTTTGCAGGCGGTTGAGGGTTTAGGGTTTAGAAAATTGGAACCGTGGGGCTCCAATGACGGGAAAGAACATGCTAACTACTATTAAGGGATTACAGGGTTCGGGGCCTATATGAGGGTCATATAGGGATAATGGAAAAGAGAATGGAAGCAGTACCAACTTTGACTGCTAGAGCCTGTAGACAGTGCCTACTTGCGCGTTTATGGAGTTCTAATGGCGCCTGTCGAAGAAATTGAAGAAGTCGATGATGCTGGAGAAGGCAAGGACATGAATTGCAGTGTAGGGTTGAGGGTCTTGGGAGTGTAGGATTTGCAAAGCAACTTCGTCATCGATGCGGAGCTTTGCCATAATTCCCGGCATAGTTTCTACATCCGCTTGGGAAGGTTCTTGGTTTTGGGACCCTCTGCCCACAAATCCTTAACCAGAGTCCGGGAGCCTTGTTCCTCAATCCTGTAATCCAGAAGCCCTAACTCTTTTTCTCCCTAGGCTTTAGCCCCTGCCCTTAGAAACCCTTCATGTGGGTACCATCATAGTCAGAGGGGCTATATTTGGGGTCCTCATGATAACACGGGCCCCCGTACAAGGTTACCCCTTTTTTCCTATTACTTGTACGGACAACCCCCCGGTCCAGGTACTCAAGATGCGGTTGTTGGGTACCAGAAGCATTCAGAAAACACCGTCTCGAAAACTAAGATCTTAAAACGGTGTATTGTTACTTAGACTTCATGAAGCCTGAAACCCTGAACCGCAAACCTTACAACCCCACGTAGCCTTAACCCGGTACACTTCCCATACCTTGCAGCTGCGGAATCAAAATATGACTGGGTTGGAACTAATGTAGACTCCCAATTCATAAACCCCTTCCCCTTAATGGGGATTAGAATAGGGATCCTGATATTAAGGCCCTTAGAAGTCCACATTACCCCTGATATTCAACTCACCTGGGCTTCTGGGGCTTTGCTGGCCTAGGGCGTAGGGCCTTCTGATGTGAGCGATAGTCTAAGCCCCTTAAAGGGGGTTGAATAGGGGATTATAACAAAGGGGACAACTATAGGGGTTATTAAGGGGCATACTAGGAGTTTAGACTATTGTTGATATAGCCTAGATAAAATCCCCATGATCCCTATAGTTTCCATTACCTTTTCCATTTTCCCGTACATAACCTCTCTAATCCCATGTAACCCCTACATAATCCCTCATAATCCCTGTAGTTAACCTGCTCGGCCTTGAGCCGATAAATGTTCACTTCAGGTGTTCGGAGCCGTAGGCCCCCGGTGAAAAAATCCTTCGTCTGCTCGCTACAGACTGGAGATTGCATATTTTGTAGGAATCCAAATAGCCCAATGTAGCTAATATTTGTAGACTTTGGGGCCCGATGTAGGCATTACTTGTATACTTGGACCCCTAGGGATTGTTACTATACCCAAGTTGCTAAGAGGTTGATTTTCAGTATTCTTCGTGACAGAACGAAGACCTAGGTTTGGCGTTATCAGTCTCTCTTTTGCGGGATAACCAAATGGATTTTGGAATCTGGGCTTCATAGTGGGAACCCATGTTTTTGGAAGCTGCCATGTACACGTGCACTGTGCGGAGTTAGCAGCTGGACGTCCCAATACCGCCAGTCTCTATTGCGTCTTTGCAAGGACCCTGGAATGACTATCAGCTATCATTTATAAGAACATTTTGGCAACCCCAGTCCTTACTCAGCGCACTTTACCAGTCGTACGATGGTCACAGCGTCTTCAATGAGCGGGCTGGGGTTATCAGACTCCTCTTATAACCCAAGTACCAATTCAACGGTCATCGCATCGCTCGCGCTTTCATAGGCTGATACCACATACATGGGCTCCCAAAAGTACATTTGGGACACTTAAAGATAATTGTTTGTGGTATACGGACCTGTCCCAATGTTGCAACTTTGGACCTTAGGCTGAACTTTTCTCTCCTGCAGCCGTATACAGCCGCCGACCTTCACCTCTTCTGTTGACTAGCCAGCGATGGGTCTAGACCTTCAGAGGTTGTGTGAAGAGGTGGAGGATATCTACCGCAGTGCGCGCAGCGAGGAGGGGAAGGCTGCTGGATGGTATTGTCCAACATGTTTGATGCTGAGGGTTAGGGAAGAGTTTAGGGTTTAGGCTTTAGGGTATAATAGGGCTAAAGGGGGGGGTTAGGGTGTTTAGGTCGAGGATCTTTAGGCCGGAGCACACACACACACAAAGCTTGACTCCAAGAATGGGCCCAGGCTGTCTTTGGACGGTGGAAGCAGAAGCCGTGGGAAACGAAGGACTACGACACTCCAGGTTTCGCTTTCTACTACACGTCCCAGAAATTCTTCCATCGTGCTGAGGCATCGTACCAGCTTTGTGAAGCGGCCTTTGCAGACCCCAAGTTTGCAAACGGCCTGGAGACAGCAACAGTTTTCGATTTTGGCAGTGGGCCAGGATGTGCTTCAGCAGGCATCTGCAAGTCACTGCTGCTGAGGGGAGCGCCTAAGCTGTGCAGTGGATAGCCTTTCATCTTTCTTTGTACTACAAATCCCAAACTACGCCGAAAGGGTAGCCTTTGAAAAGCCTGGCCCTAAATGCTGGACACGTAAGGTACAGGACCCACAGGTGGTTCTCCTTGACCCAGTGAAGAGATGGGAACCTGCTACGCAGGCTTTTCAGTGTTTGGGGATTCAGGCGGAGTTCGAGTGTTGCCCCACCTTGCAGCAGATGGTGGCGTGCTTCAAGATGCGAGTGCAGCGCTTGAAGGAAGGCCCTGTGTTTGTGTGTGTGAGCCATGTTTTGCGGGATTTTGGCAACAGAGGCCGGGACTTGCAAGGGTGGTGGGAGTCCTTACATCAAGCGGCCAAGCCCCACAATCTTATTGTCATCATGCTGGAGCGCGTCGACTGTCAGCGTTTCCTTCCAGTGCTTGAAGCTGATTGCGCCTTCTGTGCCTTCTGTCCTCGTGAGACCTTACCCAAAGACACAGATGACAACAGCTACGCCGCTGCACTATTCTTTCCCGCTCAGTCCCCCAACAGGATGGCATGCCCCCATCCCTTGGATGTCTCAACTCCTGCGAAGGCTGGAGAATGTTAAGCAAAACAAATCGGGGTCGAATATTGGTAAACAGCGTTTTTTTTTAAGAAGGCGGGGAACCATGGAGACCAAAGGGAAGATGGTACATGGTGTTATCTTTGCCAGCAGTTTTTTCTTTCTCCGCAGGCCCCAGCCCCGACATTCCATGCCTTCAATGGTTTTGGGGACCTTAACTGGAGTGCTTGCACTTTTGGCCCTTACGGTTTTTGTAGCTGGGGATGGTACGTGAACCCAATACTAAAGTCACTATTCAACTCAGTCTTTCTTTCCTTCCCAACAGGTAGGCGCGAGCCCCATTGCCAACACGAAAGGAGCAACAAGTCCTGTGTCAGTGACGGCACGCGATTCAACGACAGGCTTGGGGAGCCAGGCCTGCCATCCTTCTGCACCCTTGTATGCTGGGAATGTGGGCGCGATGAGTTACCCTTCTACGGGCCATGAGATGGCTGGCACCCTGAGGAGTGCCCAGCTGCTGGCTCTTGCAGAAGCATCAAATGCTAACAGGCCAAACTGCCCAGTTTGCAGGGGACCCATGGGGTTGAGGAGCAATCGCACAGGCTACAACCCAGGCTCGAAATTCTGGGGTTGTTCCAATTACCCAGTTTGTACAGGCAAGCGGCGTGCATAAGTCCCCACAAAAACCGGGTCTTCAGAAGAATCGGCTTGGATAAGAGGGTAGACTTGTCTGAATCACAAGTAACGCCTAAATTAAACAAGGCAAAAGCCCCTACTCCAGGAGTCAAGACCCCTGTTTAATGTTTTCTTGCAACCCTAGTCATTGTTGAACGCCAAGCATTTAGTAGTCCCCGGTCTTCATTATTTTCGGCTGTACATAGCGTGCAGCTTAAGCCGGTCGTACCACGTGATTTGCGCGCATGACTCCGGATGAGCATGCCGCTTGGTGCAGCGGCCTTCGTAGGCCTCTGGCGTTTGTGGTATGTTCTTTCGGCATTAGGGCGATGAGCGAATGATGCAGAAACTTATTCATGCTTCTACTGCATCATGAACCAATGCCAGAGGGCCACTGCGCATGCCGGATTTTTTAAGCACCGCAAGACGAGAAGATCCTCATGCCACAGATCCCAACATGAGGATGCAGCATGCTCGTCATCCGATGTGCAAGAGTGCGTGCGCCAGTTCTGGATGTTCCAAAAGATTGCGGTATGCATGCATTCTAGTCTTACTTGGGGTTAGTAGGGAATAGGGGAATATACTATATAGGGATTATGCAGGGATTACATCCCCTTGTTTTCTACTAGTCACCAGTGAGTGACATTTGCAAATTCTGGAAGGACTGCTAGGCATACGCGCAAGTAAAAGAGGTTGCATGAATCAGGCGGGCGCATGGTCTGCATCGCAAGCATGACGGGGCTTCATGCACCTGCTGACACTTTGTCATGAAAAATAGCCACAGCATATTTGAACATGGGGGCATGGCTAGATAAAGGGAGAAAGGGTTGGGCTCTAGGGTTTTAGGGTTTCGGACTTAGGGTTAGAAGTTTGTTTGCAGAACGGGCAAAATGGCACACGTACGGTTGATACTAAAAGCCCTGCACCCGCTTAGTATACCTGATTGCTCTGCTTCCCATGGTATGTGGTGTAGAAGCGACAAACACGTTTCTTCGCAACAGCCGTAGTTTGAGAGCTTCGCCATAGATTTTGAGTCAACCTTTCTACTTCTAGATTCAGAAAGCGCTTTCATTTTTCACTACCGACATATCTGCAGATGTCGCTTCTGGCACAGAGACGCACAGGCGTGGTCAAGTTTGGTGAGCATGGTTTGCGATTTTTCCCATTAGTGCTGATAGGAGCGTTAGGTTTGCTAGATGGTGCCTTTAACTCAAACCGCCTCCTCATATGTATGGTAGAGCTGGGCCTACGGACCCCGCACATGGCTTAGGAAAACTTGCCCAGCGGCATATATACGGCACATATTGTGCAAAGACCCGTTGGGTGCTTATATAGCTGCCATTTGGCGCAAACCGAAGTCCCAAATTCTAAACCCCCACACCCAAAACCCTAGACCCTAAACCAAGTTCACATTTTGAACGTCTGCCCTGTTCACAGGCGAGACTCCAGAAGCAGAGGCGGAAGCAGAGGATGTGGTAAAGACGGAAGATGGGTGGGAGGACCCATCGGAAAGCTTTTGAAATGAGGTAGTTATGTGGTACAGGCCATACAGAGCTGTTATTATTAAGGTCAGATGACTTATAGCCTAAACTCCTTTAGGGGGGTTATATAGGCGATTGTATAGTGAAGCATTATAGGGCCTATCAAGGGGGATAGTGGGAGCTAAGACTACAGCTCAGATACTTCTGGGATCCTTCACAATTTTTGGAATTTGCTTCCTCTATGGACCCAGAACTTCAACCTTAAACCCTAATCCGCATCTGGGAATGGGTTCAGGGTCTAGGGTTTAGGGGACACGGCCGGAAGGAGTCGTCTGGCCCCATTGAGGCTTAGAGGTTGTGGCTTCCGGGTTTGGAGCGTCTACTAAGCTGCTTTTAAGGAACTTGAATTAAGTTACTATAAACAGCGAACCGTTTTTTGCGATCTGCCCATGTCATGGTAACTTAACTTAAGTTCCTCAACAGCAACCCAGTTTATGGTTTACATCCTGTGCGGTCGGCCGTGGTCATACACAGATCATCATTTGGGAGAGCTGTTCCTGGTTTAGGCGGGGGCTTTACGGTTGTGATGCCTAGAGGGTCATGACCGTGTGTAATTTCATGTGATTGTGAAAAATTGTGGTTGTTAATACGGCTACTTGAGTTCGAATAGCTTAAGGGTCCGGTTCCGGGCTAATCAGTTGGGACTTTGCACAGAAGCTGATAATCCCATTATAGTCGTTTCCACTTTCTTTTCCCTTATACTTACCCAAATATGGTTCCTATGTAGCCCCAAAATTACTATATTACACCAACTCTAACCCTAAACCTTAAACATCCTTAAACCCTAAACCGCAGATTTCCATCGCAGCACATACAAATGATCGGTTGGAAAGCCTCTCGTATCATTTGTTTGTGGTGTTTCGACTTTATATTAAGCCCTGGTCATGTAAGAAGAATATGCAGAGTCCCGGAGTTGTGGAGGCTGGCTGAGATCTTACAAGCTCTTGGACCTCCTCAGCGAGCTTGCCCTAGATGACTGGTGACTAGATGAGGTTTCCCAAGCGACATGCACAACATACTGCGAGGTGAGCATCCTCCAGACCTTGCGGACTCCTTTCATAAGCACGCCCATTCATGTTTAGGGTTTAAGATTTGGGTTCTGCAAAAATGGGTTCGAGCTAGCTACACAGGTGAATTTCACAGGATGTTCCTTCTTGCGTGCCCGGCGGTTCGGATCCCCCGGATCCCTCAAATCCTCCCTATACATGTGACTCAAGGCAATGCGTGAACCCTATACTCCAAACCCAAACTCATCCAGTGAACCTTCAGCGTACTATCTTTTGAAGGGTCTTTAAGAGAGTTACACCCAACACACCATTACCCAAAAAAACATTAAAAGAGTTATACCCCAAACACAATCGCAAGAGGTATACCCAGAACACCATTAAAAGAGTTATACCCAGAACATTATTGCCAAACCCAAGACAGAGTTGCATTGGAGGGTTTGATTTATCCCTAAGAGGAGATGATGGAAGGAAAGATTCGTTGCCAAGCTGCAGCTCCGGTGAGGGTTTCGGGTTTCGGGATTAGGGTTTCGGGATTAGGGTTTAGGGATAAGGGTTTAGGGATTAGGGATTAAGGTTTAGGGATTAAATTAGGGTTTAGGGATTAGGGTTTAGGGAAGAAAGGGATCCTCGCAGTCCCAGGAGGGGGTCCTCCTGAAGCCTTGAAGTCTACGAGGAGGTTTCTGGAATTCCTATGGGACTGTAGTCTGTGTTATACCCCCTATACTTATCCCCATGACCCATTCCTTTATTTCCCTACTCAGCGCAGGGGGCTGAGGCGGTAATTTCGGTACACCACCTATTGGCCATTTACTGCATTATTTTGGGATTTGAAGGAAGTTGTCCAAACAAGGAAAGCAAAATCAGCCCCTGCATTAACAGTCAATAGCCCTTCCAAGTACAACACTGTGTCTGATCTGAGAAACCCTCAACCTTAAACCCTGGACTCTGTACCTAGCAGTATAGGTCAGGGAATGTTGATTATCAGGAGAGTTCAGGGCTTGATAAAGGTTAGTTTAATCTGGGGGAGTCACAAATGGGGGCGGGGGGTACCATTTGGGGGTCCATAATGAGGATTATAGTATATCCGGCTTGGTATTGGGGCCTCTCTGTTTGTGGAACATACAATGTATTCAGCAAGGGTGCAGTGTTCATACAGAGAGGCTTCTGGGTGCGGCGCAGGCTGCGAATTTACTTGAAATACCCGGGACGACCGTTGGGTTGGAGGGCTTGTGGGTCTTCAGGCGTAGGTTTGAAGGAAGTAGATATCCGTGAACGTACCCTGCTGACAATGCTCAAAGCCTAAACCCAGACCCAGAACTTTACAGCCGAAGGGGCTCATCACGACAGATCTCAGAGACTTTGAGCTGGTGTAATTTCTTCGCAGATACAGCGTTGAATTTATTAAGCGAACAATTAAGCTCGATTCATTCCTTGAAGCCTTTTGTACACCACTGGAGCTCAGCTAAGTTGCTGTAAAGGAATTTGATTCCATTATTCAAAAGATATTCAAAACTCATTACTCCACAGATATATTCATACTGTGGTAATGTCAGTTCCTACAGAGACCTATAAGACCGCACATATGGGTTTCCATTTGTTGTCCTTAGGATTTCCCCTTATCGTAACTTAGCAGTGTGGCAGCCCTATATAGCTCCCATAACCTGGTAGAATACACCTTAAATCGCCCTAAATCTTGGTAAAACAACCCTATTTAAGCCCCCCAGAACTAAATATAGCAACGCGTAAAACTGACTATGCCCCCTGAAGCAAGACCCAGTGAGGCAAGCGCGTGGTGAGGGAGGGTTCCGGTGTCTACCCCGAGTTAGAGACCGATGTCCTCTGCACGGTCGAGGCCACACAACCGTTTTGGAGGAGTCCACAGGACACATGCGGCCATTATGGTTTAAGAATTAGGGTTTAACGGATTAGGGTTAAGGGATTAGGCGTTGAGGATAATGGATTAGAGTTTAGGGGATTAGGGTCTAGGAGGTTAGGTTCTAGGGATGAATGGTGTAGGGATTCTATGGATTAGGGATTAGGGCTCCGGTATTAAGGACTATGCCGTGATCATGTTTTACCATATGAGCTATAGTCTAAACTCCTTAAAGGGTAGGAGTTTAGACAATGGCTCATATGCCCAAAGGACCTTCGTCTGTAGGACTGTATGGAGTGAATCTTCATAAAGACGTAGCGCTTCTGATTCTGATGAATCTTAAGCCCTGAACCCTAATCTCTGTATATGCATGGGATAGATGTACATATATGCATATGCATATATACATATACACATACATATATATATGCTGTGTCTTCACATTCCGACTTCAGCGGCCTTAAATCCCCAACTCTGACACCCTAAAGCCGGAACCCCACACATGTCACGCCCGAATCCTGTAACCCTGAAAGCCCGAATCTTGAAAGCCCTGAAGCCTGAGCTCCGGACGAAAACATCTGCCGGAATCAAAGTTAGCTTTTTTAGGAGGGTCCTGATCGATTTATACTGGGACTCAAAGGACGACAATCCAATGTATAGGTAAGTGGGCCTCTCATGTGAAGCAAGGCCTCACATGTAATTTTACGGTGGTACATAATATTAACTCCTCACTGACAAAGAACAAACCGACAAGCAAAGCCACACTGGAGCCTCCAGGTAAAACCCCTCCAAAGCCTATGGGTTAGTCATGCCCATCTATCCGTATACACATCCTTAAAGATCCCTATGAGATGCCCTGCTACTGTATGAGCTACAGTCGAAATTCCTAGTATCCCATGAGCCTGGCAGGTCCGAGCGCAAGGTTCAGAGGAGCCTGTGTATTCATCACGTTTGAAGGGTGCGAGTACTTTGTTCAATAGGACAGGACCTTAGGCCCAAAACATACGTCTAGAGATATCCATTGAATATGGGAATTGAGTTTGGGGCCAGTTTCTATCTCTTTAGGTATTTGACCTATGATCGCCGCGAATTCCAAGAGGTTTTTGCAAGCCGTTGCTGCGGACCATCCGAGTGAGATGCAGCCTAAGGTACTTCGCGCAGTGCCCTGTAGCATTACAATGCAGTGCAGGGGTTACCTCTAACCTCAATTACCTACTGCTTTATGCGTTGTATTTAGCAATTGAGAGGTGATTACTACCAACCTGACCTGTAGGTATTTGGGTTTGAAGGTAGGTTTTGAGAGGTTAAGGTTAAGGAGCTCAGGGAGGTAGAGTTTCGGGGTAAGGCTTAGGGGCTTAGGGTGAGGGGTTCAGGGTCAGAGTTTCGAGGGGGCAAAGCAGTAGAATTGGATGTATGTAATTAAGCTTCCTATGAGGGATTCGAGAAGGCGGTTTTAAACAAATATCACCTAAAGGGAATACTTTGTCCTGTAGGGACAGAAGTTTCAGAGGTTTTCCTTTGGTGCTTTTGGGTAATTAGGGTCTTCTGGTGTCTGCGTGTGGCGTTCAGGGTTGAGTGCATAGGATGTTGGTTCGAGAGTTTATGTTTCAGGCTTTGCGCTTTGGGCTTTCCAGGTGTGATTCGTAGGAATCCTAGTAGGATCCCGCTGTGGACATCCCGCGGACGAGAAGGGATAGAGCTTGCAGGGCGCTAAGGTTCGTCACATTTCTCAGCATCTCTTGTCAGAGTATTCCGACGCCAAACAACCTGTTGGTTTGGGGGTTTTAGATGCCTTTTTGAACGCTTTATTGGGAATCCTTACTTCTGCATAGAGGTCCGGGTGCTAGAGGTGTTATTGCTGAATGCAGCGGCTCTCGAACGTTAATCTATTGTGCAAAGGTAGCCGTGTTTCTAGGCCTAATGACCCAATTTATCATTTCAGATTGCAGAGGGGTGTTGAGGGGGAGGCTTGTCAAGTGCCTACATGATGTAACACACAATCTGCATGTAAATGGCAGTCATGTAGACCTTTGAGTGCCCAAACATCAAAGTACGTAACAGCATTTACTGCTCCTTCACCCAGCCTGCAGACACCAGAGCTGGCAGTGGAAGGACTTCAATACTGGCAGTATTTTCAATTGGGTAGTTTCCCAAAATCAGGGGGCCCCAATATGGACCCTAATATACTAGAATCCTTACTATGGGGACCCCCAAAAAGGTACCCCTAATTTTGGGAAACCCCCATAGTTACCTTGGTTTCCAAATTTCTTGCACATGTTCGCATAGCAGCGCCAAAGCAGCTTTTAGTCTTCCATCCGCTTAATCAATGAACTGCTGCACACCTCCACCTACCTACCGACCGACCGACCGACCGACCTACCTACCGACCGACCTACCTACCTACCTACACAGAAGATCAAGAGAATGCAAGCATCTTTACCCCTCAGGCTCCAAGTCTATACATAACACCGACTTCTTGCCCTAAGGTCTTCACGTAGCACCTATTTCGGGCATTTTTCCCTCCCAAGAGCAAGCCAGAACCATAAATCCTAAGCCGCTCCTGCATCTGTTGAAGGAGCTCCTCCAGAAGCGCAAGAACGTGCGTTACCGCATAGGTGCTCAAGCACGTAAGCCAAAATGCTCATTAGAGTGTAGGGTGTAGGGCTTTGGGGTTGGAGTCTAGCATGGAACGAGCCTATAAGTTCCGACATAGTATGTGGGAGGGTTGGTGCATTTGGTGCGCAGGTTTTAGGGCTTAGGCTGAATCCCCCGAATTGGGCCCAAGACGCGTTTGGGGGCTTTAGGGCATTCGAGGTTAGTCAAAGCTTGCGGTTATCCTTCAGAGTTGACGATTTTTTGGAAAATTCAGACAAATCAGTGAGTCTTGTTACGGTCCTGCAATGAGAATCTACTCGAAGCGTTGAAGCAGACTGCGCGTGAAGATGGCACTTTCTTCCAGATGTTTCAGCTGACGAAGCTCTACTACAATCCTTTTCAGCGACCACAGCTGGGTGTAAAGGTCCTAAGCTATTGGTGTCTTGTAAGCTCCATGACTTCTGTACAGGGACCCCTTGAATGCCCTAAGATTAACAGCTTTATGAATTAAACCAATGGGGAACCTGGGGGGTGGTGCTCGGGCACGAGAAGCATGGATGATAAATCTGCATGGGGATACTGACTATAGTCCCCAACAGCTACTAGGAAAGTGCCTTCCTTTTGATTGTTGGACTGTCATAATGAAAAAAAGAAGCGGTGAGGTTTTGAGAGGTTATAGCTCCTTGGAGTGGTAAGGTGCCAAGATTTTCCCACATGGACAGGGGATGGCGCGGCGCATTTCGCTGTTCCGAGGTCTTGGGCCCTCAAGGTTTGCAGATGAGTCGGAAGCCAAAGAAGCCCCAAGGAATCCCGCTTATTCCCAAAGGACTATAGCTTAAACCCTCAAACCCTACAATCCTTGCTCTAGGCCTAACCCTACACACCATTGAACCCTCAAACCCTAAACCCTGCACACCCCAACCCTGAAACCGTCAAATTGATAACCCTAAACCCTTCGCACCTTCAAAACTTTGACACCCCCAAACCCTAAACCCACACCCTACGAACCCCAAAACTTGAACACCCAAAGCACTACTAAACCCTAGACTTTACACGCGCGAAGCCTGAAACCCTGATACCGTAACCTCTACCCTGAGCCCATATAAAACCTTAGACTTTGAACCCTCAAACCTAACAATCTGCGCGGGTGAGCCCAATCTTTAGCCCTTTAAAACTCAAATCCTTAAACTCTACGATCTTTACCCAACACACCCTAAGCCTCAATCCTTTAAGCCCAAACCTACACCTTAAACCTGCAAACCCTACAAGGTAGTTTCCCAAAATGTGGGAACCCCACTATAGGACCCGAATATACTATGATCCTTACCATGGGATACCCCAAAAAGGTACCCCTAATTTTGGGAAACCCCCATAGCTACCTTAGTTTTTAAATTTCTTGCACATGTTCGCATAGCAGCGCCAAAGCAGGGGACATTTTTACTAGGGCTCGCATCGTAAACCTGCAAACTCTACACCCCCAATTTGGGGAAACCCTATACACTATAAAGATCTGTATAGATATATATATATATACATATACCCCTATATAACCCCTATATTCCCTTTAAAGGTACCCCTACAATCTTTGCAGGTGAGTCCGAAGCCATACCGGCCTTGGAGCTGGTGTTAAAGCCAGCCTCGCTCGCTTTGCCAGGGGTGTAGGGGTTTATAGTCCCCCTTTAAGGAGATAGAATATAAGGGTTGTTTTGGGATAATGGAAAAGAAAATGGAGACTACTATTTAGGGTTTAGGGTTGAGGGTTTAGGGGCTTATTGTCCCCCTTAAGTAGATAGAATGTAGGATATAATATTGCGGGGTTATGTAGGGATAATGGAAAAGAAAATGGGAACTACCATTTTATGATAGGGTATATATTGGGGGTATAGTCCCCCTTAAGTAGATAGAATATTGCTTGGGTATATTGTAATAAGATCCCCCATATACCCCATACTCTTTCTACTTAAGGGGGACTATAGGTCTGGGATCTTAGGGGTTTAGGGTTTGGGGTTTTTGCTTTAGTTGGGTTGAGGGTTTAGGGTTGAACGTTTGGGGCTCAGGGTTTTCAGGCTTTGGGGTTGAAGGTTTGGGGTGTAGAGTTTAGGGGCGTGACTGCTTGAGGGTTCATCATAGCCTCATGGACGGCGTACTCGAATAGTGGGCTTCTAGTCTCCAACCAGTATAATCTGACAAGTTCCTATGAGTCGCACCTAAGCCCTGGCATTGAGGTACTTAGTGGGCTCTTTTTACATATGGATGGGTACCCTGATTTTAGGTTCACGCATGATGGTCTGAACCTCCAGGATCCTCCGATCCTCCAGAGGGTCTACCTATTTTGTGGTTCGCTTGAAGGGGTCGATAGGGACACTCAGAGGGATCCGGCAGGACGCGTTGTGAAGAATGGGTATGCTTCAAGGAAGATGATTGGGGACACCTAGTCCCGCTTGCCCTTGAAGAAGGGTGGTCCTTGCTAATTCTAGATCATGGAAGTGGCTCTGCTGAATTGCAATTGCTCAACGCGCAACGCGCAAATTAGCAGATGAGGGGGCGCTTTGGCATGCCCCGGCATTTTGGGTGCATTCTTCAGGATTCGAAACTGCGTGATCTCAGGACCTTTGCGTTAACAACTCTAGACCCTATATAGACCCTAAGCCCTATCAACCGTGGAAGCCGAAGCTGGCATTTTCTAGTAGCTCTCAAGCGTAGCAATAGTAATCAACTTGCAATATTTTAAAGAGAGGCAATCAGTCATCCCGTGTACGCAAGTTTGTTGCATCACCCGTACCCAAATCGTGCACCTGAAGGGAGATTTTCCGGAAAGTAAGGGTCACCTTTTGGGGGTCCCCATAATTCGAGTTTTCGGGGGTGTAGAAGTGTGACGCTGACTGGGAAATCCCGCAAGAATCATCGTTAGTGCAAGCACCTAACGCCTAAACCCCTAAGCCCTACATCCGGCGGGTTTGGTTTCTGAACCAATCCCTGGCGCTTTTACCTTCCCAACCTAAACCCTAAAGTCCTAAACCTCTACACCCTAAACCCTAAACCCCCCAACCCCCTGAACCCGAACCCAACAGGTACCATTTCTGAGCTTCAAGGTTCTGAAGTTGCTGCTTTTATGGGAGGATCTGGGTAGCCCCAACCCTGATAAAAGGACCCTGTAAGAGTGATAGTAGGCTATAGCCCCCTGTAGATAGCATATGGAATTGGCCAATAATATCATAAGATCCCCATGTTCTATCTACTTAAAGGCGACTATTGTCATCAAGTTCTTATCTTACAGGCTGGAGTTACCCAACTTCCCTTGGACTTGCCTCGAGGCACATGCAAGTCGGTGTTCCTTGGCTGCAGAGTGTGAGGAACTGGCCCTGGGCTTGGGGCCCATCTGTTGATGGAGGTAATCTTGCACCACCTTAAGTCCCTAAAGTCCTAGGAGTTACAGTAGCTTAGGGGCCTTAGGTGGTGCAAGATTTCATCCATCAACAGTTTGTAGGGGTTTTAACACGAGAACTCAGGATGTCATCCTAGAAGAGTGGATTCCATAGGGGTCCATAGTCTAAACTCCTAAAAGATAGGGGATTACATAGGGGACTATTATACGGTTTATGAAGGGGGATACCAGGAGTTTAGAGTATGCTCCTAGGGTCCCAGTAGGCTTTGGAGTTTCTCGTGAGGTCACGGAAGCATTGAATTGACGAGGTTGAACGAATTTGGATTGAAGTGCAAAAGAGCCCTGCATGAAACTTGGCTCACTGGGGGTTAGTGATAGGCAAGCAGGGAATTGTGCTTACCCAGACCCTTAACCCTAAATAGTAGTTTCCATCTTTTGCATTATCCCTATACAACCTCATATTTTTCTAGCCCTAGACCCTAAACACTGAATAGTAGGTAGTTTCAATCTTCTTTTCCATTATCCTTATACAACCTTATATTATACCCTTATATTCTACTAACCCCCAGGAACTTTGATGGGTTGCCGCACTTTATTTTGGGGAAGCTGTAGACCAGAAGGCCCAGGTACCTAATCTGTCAAGCCACTTTACCCAAGGTAGCCAAGTTACCCTAAAGGTCCAAGGACCCAAATGATAGGGTTTTAGGGCCCAAAGTCTACAATATTAATGGTATTTGGACCTAGAGCACTATTATTGGGGTCCTTGGACCCATAGGGTTACTCTCGACGTATCCACGCTGTAGTAACTGAGTTCCTTCAGGAGCAACCGCAGGAATTTTCTCATCTAGGTACCCATGGTACACTTTTGCCCTTTTCATTGTGGCGTCTCCTTATGAAAGCTGAAGGGTACGAAAAAAAGGGTGCCCGTATTGTTAATGGGTTACTGGGGAACCTAGAAATCTTGACATCCCATTTAGCATCATAGAAGATCGCCATGCCTCCTTCTAGAGAACTCGTCCCTAACATTACGCCCAAACCTTTAGGCTTTGAAGTCGTCGACCAGAATGATCGCCCTAACAAACTTAAGCCCTTAACCCCCAAGCCTTCGAACCCTGAAAACCTGAACCCATGAACCTACCGACTCCGAGCCCGTAAAGCCCCAAACTCCTGATGCTTACCATCGGAAATACTGCGCCGCACTCGGTGCCGTATACTAGGGATCACAGAATCGCAGTGCTTGAGGGACTCTAGGTGGATCCCACACCCAAGATCCTAAACTCTAGCGGAGTCATAAAGCTCTAGAATTACCGCTTTGGAGTACTGCCTAGGAGGAAGCTGAAGTGACAGCGATCAGCAGATTTGCGTGGGGCCGGGCCCTTAGCCGAAGGTTTGGAGTTTACAGTTTAGGGTTTGTGTACTCAGCTCTAGGTAGGGATATACAGGAGATGAGGTGTCTAGCGCTATATAGGGATGTGTCGGATTATAGTGATACATTTATACAGGAATATATAAAGAGAGGAAAATGTAACTTATAACCACCAACGGGGGATCTGATGGAAAAGGAAAATGACATGGACACATGGAGTAAATAATGGTTTTTAGTATCTAGGGAATCGTCAGATTATATCACAAGACGTTTCGTAGTATGCCTACCTTGTTTGGCAGAAAGGGTTTTGGGTTAGCCCAACCCCAAAACCAGGACCCTACAGCGATTTACGATTGGGTTGCCAAAATCCTTCTTTCTATTGAAAAAAAGTGTACATGGCAGTTTCTCAAAATACTCATCTAACGATAACTCGGAAGGATGCCCCGCACAGATCGTTCATTCCCTATCCCGAAGGGTCCGAGGACCCAATTAGTACGGCTTTACGTCCCAAATACCATTCGGATTATCGTATTTGGGCCCTCATACCTCATTATTTGAGTCCTTGGACCCTTAGAACCCTGAACCAATGCCAGTGCATCCCTATGGAGTCTCTTGGAGCCCGGCTCCAATCAAAGGTCCCGGCGGCTGCGTGGCAGTTGGCGACGAGAAGCCGATTCCGGCGGACGCCGATGCTTTCCGTCTCGGAGAGGGAGAGAGTTTGGGGGCTTAGGCCTTGGGTTCTAGAACTTGAGGTTTAAGACTAAGAGTTTAGGGTCTGGGGCTTGTAGGGTTAAGGGTTCAGTTAGGGTCTAGGCGGGGTTAGGGTCTGGGCTCATCTCGGGGGTGCCTGGGAGAGAGAGAGAGAGAGTGGGGAATGGAAAAGAAGACGGGAGGAGCTCTTAGAGTTTAAGGTTCAGGCTTTCGCATTTAGGGATTTAGGGTTTAGGGATTAGGGTTTGGGGTTTCGGGTTAGGGTTAGGGCTGTTCAGTTTGGGGTTTAGAGTTTAGGGTGTGGAGTTTAGGGGTTAGGGTATGTAGGGTTTGGGGTTGAGTTCGAGGGTTTATTTGTTCATGCGTAGTTGGGAAGATGGGGTAGGGGCTTTAGTGTCCGGTGTAGGCGTTCTTTCCGGGGAATATCCAGAGAGTGCTAGGGAGATCGCTACATGGTAGTTTCCCAATAAGGGGACCCCAATGTAGACCCCAAAATACTATAATCCTCAGTACTGGGACCCCCA
>CAJNIZ010006310.1:0-17897 GCA_905231905.1 Symbiodinium pilosum
GGGGCCCAAACAGGCCCCGTGATGCTCATGATGCTGGCTCTTGGGGGGCTGCAGGGCGCTCAAAATGCGCTATAAACCTCAAACAAAACGCTCAAAATACACGCTGTGGGCAGTGTTTGTGGCTGTAAATCCCAGCGAAATGCAATTCTGGCCTACAACATGGTCAGCCTGCACAAAGAACCATGTCTAAAGTCATTGTTGATGATTTCCTTGGGTTTTTGACCTCTCCTGGTCCCAATCAAGCCNNGATGTTCCTGTACGGGGCGCGCGCGCGCCTCGTACAGGAAGATCAGCTGCACAATTGGGACCCCACTTTTGGCCGTTTTCAGTTAAACTTGAGAGAACAGGGTCCTCAAACCTAATAAAACATTCCAGGTAACAAGAGCTGGGTGGGCAAGGGGGCGGCGGCCAGGCCGGCCAGTGCCGCAGGCCCTAAATTCCAGTCAGTATTCCAGTTCCATCCTACACCTTCAACTTGAAACCCCAGAAGAACCCCGCAAGGCGTGGAGACTGTCTGCAGCCTCATAAATCCAAAGCTTTTCTGAATGCTAGGGTCGCAGGCAACCCGCCCTCATCAGCCCAACCCTCTGAGGTTTAGGCTTAGGGGCTCAGGGTGTAGGGTCTGGCATTTGGGGTTTAAGGGTTTAGGTTGTAGAGTGTAGGCGTCATGGGTTTAGGTTGTCGGTGTTGAGAAATATTAAACCCAACTATAGCATACCAAAGTATCGGCATGTCTCGCTGTTGGGGGAGCGCGCTTACTATGAGTGCTGAAGATCTGTGGTATCTTGGGAGTTTTTGTCGTCAAAACCGTTCATTGACCCTGACCACACTAACATGGAACCGCAAAGGAAGCTCTGCAAAGGCTGCGGTCCTTTGAACAGGTTGCCATATAGGATTCTAGTTTAGTTTCGAGGAGCGCGTATAAGACTACCCCAGGCCAGCAAAACTCTACTCATGGACTCTGCCCCGAAGCCTGAACCCAAAAACCCTCACCTTTCCTGGTGTTCTAAGATTAACGTCTGGTTGTCCACTACCAGACAAGCACATGGATGTGTCCGAAAAAATGGAGGGGTGGGGGGGGTGGGGGGGCTCATCTCATCGTACCTATGCCTATACCAGGTACAGGTACTGAAGCATCTAAAGGTACATAAAGGGGGCTCCGTGTTTCTGGAAACTTCCAACTCTACTTGCAAGCTTATGGAGGTCGCCATGTGCAAGGAAACACCAGGATGTACACCACAAAACTAGACCCTTAACCCTAATTCCAACATCTTGTCGAAACCCTAAACACTAAACCGTAAACCGTTGCTCAACCCTAAGCGCAGGATCTTTGAACCGAAATCCCTAAATCCTAAACCCTATTCCCTAATCCCTGGCTGCTGGGTTCCCAGGCCCCTGAAAGGCTGACGCTGTAATAATGGCATCGCGCTATACAGACGCTGAATTGTTAAAGAGGTCACAGGCTCCGCACCCACCACATTGGATCCTCATACTTTGCGGAATTGCCGGCAACCCTATCAGGGAGTCTCAGCTGCGAGGCTATCTGAAAGAGCGAACTTCTCTCGCCCGTCTACAGTGCCAAAAAGGTGCCACTTCCCCAAGCGTTGCAGCTTAGGATGAGTGGCCCCGCCCATACCCTATATACACCCTGAACCCTAAATCCTTAACCCTAAAACAGGCGAATGTGGTGATTTCTAGTATAGGGGTCTTTTAAATTTTGGGTTCATGTGCTGAAAATCTCCCATATGCAACAGTCCAAAGATCGGGGGCCCGTTTTGTAGGCCGAGACATGCCTCCCAGTAATCCTTAGACACGTAGACAATTAAATAATGACTTTAAGCTACTAGCTACAAGACCCCCCCTAAACCCTAAACCCTAACAACCATAAACCCTGAATTTTGCTGGTTAGGTTGGTCCAGGTAACGCTTCGGGTTTCAGGATTGTATTGGTAGCAACAGTAGTAAGAAGAATAATACCAACAAAAGTATTAATAATAAAACTGCTAATACCAACAAAAAGCAGTAATAATACCAATAATAATCGTAATGGTAATCGTAATAGTGATAATAATACCAACAATAGCAAAAATAATGCCAATAATAATAATAATACTAATAATACCACTAAATGTAATCACAATAATAATATTGTGTTCCTAAGACTCAGCATCCTCTCTCATGGTTTTGGGTTCAGGGCCTAGGGGTACTATCTGGGCTTTATGGGCTTAATTGAGGCCGTAGCTGGGAAGCCGTTTAGGAGAATGAAATGTAGGGTATAACGATATATAGCCAAGGAGTCCTTGACATGAATTACTCATTTGAAGGGAGGTGGCTAACGTTAAAATCCAAAGCTGGGTACTCGAAACGTTGATGCTGAAGGTCAGCATGGATGCTTCAAGTACTCCAGACGGCTGTACTGCGCATACAGCTTCCATACGAGCCCCAAGGCAAATCACTCCGCACCCCGCATGGATGACTATACAGGGAAGGTGAGGGTTAGTCTTGTACTCACAGTGCTCTAGAGTAGAGGAGTTAGGGTAGCTCATACCCTAAACCCGATAGTAAGTAGATGGAATATTGCTTTGGGTAAGTTATAATAAGATCCCCATATACCCCATTTATCTACTCAAGGTGGACTATACCCTAAACCCTAAACCCTGAACAGTAGTTTCCATTTTCGTTTCCATTATTACAAGATATCCCATATTCTATCTACTTAAGGGGGACGATAAACTTTTATGAGCATTTGCCAGGGTCTCATACGCGGAATCCAAGGAAGGCATGGCGAAGACATGTATCAGAAAGGCTCAGTCTCCAAAACATGGGCTAGTCTTGCGGTATGGAAGAAAGTAAGTGAGTAAGTAAGTAAGTACCTGATATATACATATAAATATAGTATACATGTACTTGCACTGTGTATCAGTATCTATGTATATACTTTGAGATGTATACATGGGCTCCTATACATAGCGAGCACTTCGCACACGGGTGAAAGGCAAAAGGGCTCTTTAAGGCACACCTGCTTCCCTATACGTTTTTTGCTATATACGGGTTTAGGGTTTAGGCTTTATACGAGGAAGCTTGCCGCCCCTTCTGCAACTAGCATCTTCTTGCTGCGGAAATATTCTGATAGGACTATATGGGATGAGTCGCCTTTTGGGGGGGAGTCCATACCACAAGGACTTGAATATGTGGGGCTATACGAGTAAGAAATACCCGTACGCAGCAAACATCCTTCTTGCCCTGCTAAGGAGACTCGCAGAGACCCAAGTTTCAGAATCCAACCCTGTACCGAAGCGGGCTGCTGTAGCTGTCAAGCGCCAGGGCAGCGTTGTTCAAGCGGTGCTTCCTGCACCCTAAACCCTAAACCCTAAACCCTGAATCCTAAACAGGGGTTCAGGGATTTAGGGTGGAATGCAGCATCCACAGCACAGGACGACGCTCCCCAAACAAGGAAGTCCATAAAAGTCCCTTAGGAGGACCCCCCACCGTGTAATAGTGGTAGAATAGCAATATATAAGAGGACCCTAATATAATCCCTATTATCCCTTACAGTCACTATTACTGGATGGGGGGTCCACCTAAAAAGTCCCTTTCAACAGGACTTTTGGGGGGTTCCATAGCGAGTGAACCTCATCCTGCCAGGTTAGAGGGGCATACCAGGCTTGCAGCGCATAAGCAGAGTAATGTAGAGGCCTCAAAGAGTAGAAGGTCACACATATATGTATAGATACATAGAAAGAGAGAGAGAGAGAGCGAGAATGAGAGAGAGCGAGAGAGAGAGAGAGAGAGGTACATATACATGTATGCTACATGTTGGCTATGCAAGGGTTGTTAGGCAATCCATTCGTGGTATCTGTATACTATATGGGTTCTGGCCTCACCCTCACCCTAACATGATTTATGACATCCCCAAGCGCTTGGGGCCATCATTTTTCTTACAGCTGCACCAAAACTGCAGCTCTGAGCCATCATCAAAACTGATCAGCAGCCTCAACCCTAAGCCTACATTGGAAAGGGGTGATCCTTGTAGAGACCCGGGCCGTAGTTTAGTGGAGACAGCGCTTCAGTAGGGGAAGAGAAAGAAGATAACTGAAGGACACATGCTCCCCATACAGCTATTTCAGTCTTACTCTGAAGCTTCGGGATCTAGAGTAGGTGAGCTGGGAATCTGGCACTCCTGACCATACTAGAACATCTTGCATGCCTGTCAAACTTGCCTCTGGAATTCGGGTATCTGGCTACAAACGTGACATGCAAAGTGTTGTTCATCGACAGCATGCGCCTTTACTTTCGGGGTCTGCCGTGAACCCCAAGCCGTAACCTCGCTTCAAGGCTGCACAAACCTTCTGTACTACACCAAAGCAACGGGAAGCCTCAACCCTTGATGCCAGAAATCATATGACCCAGCCTGAAACATCCTACGAAGTCCACTAGCTTAGCAACCCTCGTTAGGGCAGGATTTCCTCCATCAACAACTCTCCCGGCTCACACAGGTACAAGCCCAAACACTAGAAGCCTTATACAATCGTATAAGCCCAATCAGCCCTACACAAATCTAAACCCCAATTAAATAACCCAAGCCGCATTTGCCATTAAGTCTGTAAGCGCTACAAATCCTAGAAGATCAAAAAAAACCTTCAGGCCCTATCAAAACCTTTCGAACCCTATCTAGGTTCCCCAGTAACCCCTTAATAATAAGGGTACCCTTTTTCTAATATTCAGCTTTAATAAGGAGACCCCAAGATGAAAAGGGAAGAAGGGTACAACTGGGGTACCTAGCTATAGAACCCCCCAAACCCTAAACCCTAAACCCCCAAAGATCCCCGTGCTCGCCTGCCCAAACTTGGCAGCAGCCTTTGCTCGGACTTCCCAGGCCTCTACAGGCGGAAAGCTTGGGGTTTGAAGGAAAATGAAAGGGGGGGGAGTACCTTAAAACCCAAGGATTATATGGAGATTGCTGAAGGTCTGTAGAGGTCCCTACTAGGGGAAATAAGACGACGGATGTTGTGAAACACTGATTTAGGATTGGATTTAGGCATGGGGAATAGGGTCTAGGATATTGCGCTCACCGGTAGCTCGTGATTCCAAAGGTGGGATTAAGGCAATCGCAGACTCCCCCCAAACCCTTATAAACCCTGAATCCGACAACCTGCTTGGTGAGTCATCCCCAAGGTTCTCTGTTGCTGGAGTGCATTGAGGTCAGAACAAGGTTGTCAGGAGTTGTATTGCTTACAGCCCAGAACTATTGTGCAAGGAAGCCGGCAGAGACGCCTACGAAGACCTTTTGAAAGACAACGGTGCTTGTCAAGGGGGCCATTAAGATCCAGGGTGTTAATGTGAGGCCTCCCCGCATGGACAACCCTTCTATACACTCACTAATATTCCTGAGGAACCTTCATATGGGTTTCCGTGCCAGCTGAGGAAGGTAGCTGGCTAGAGGCACCGCAAAGCACGCCTTTCCAGGCAACTCGCTCCTAAACCTGACCGCCTGTCAACCTAACCAAGAATGCCTTCGACCTTGAACTAGCACGTCACATGCACGTCTTTAAAGGGGCGGTTTCAAAGTGGGTAAGTACTGGGTAGCCTTAGGGATCGTTCAGGGTTGTTCGGCAGTACTGGAATGTTACGGCGTATTTCCCTGCTACTACACCACGCTGCGTTTTAGGGGGACTACGTACTGCCCTTGGCCTGCTCTTCTTCCGGCTTCAGGACATTGTACTTCAAGGGTCTCCCATAAGCAGGGCTGCGCGGTCATGGTTGACAAATACAGCACAACAACTTCCATGGACATTCCCTAAGGGACCAAGTACCTAATAATCACATACTTACCCAAAACCTGTACTATAATTCCTATTACCCAAAACCCAAGTATCTAACTATTGGGTACATGGACCCTCTGGGATTTGAGCGGCAGAACTACCATCTGTAGATTAGTTTCAGCATGGAAAAAACAAATGAGCCTCAGCCTTCTCTATGTCCTGCTAGAGCACCCCTGCCCTAGTGTAAACAAGGGAGCACTTAGCATGCTGAGAGAGCGGAGGGGATTGCATGCATTGGGATATGCTTCGCAAGCCTAACTTGGAGCTAATGCAAGCAATAGCATGGGGACAGAAAGAAACAGTGCTAATCACGCAAAGTTTAGCGCTCCAAGTGACACATTCACCTGCAGCTTAGTCGCTGCTACCTAGCAGTCAAGGGGTTATACTTACCACTACTGAACTTTAGGAGTTTTGGCTCATAACTAGCCCCACACCCCAAAGGCCTAAACATTACACCCTCAACCCTAAGCCCTAAACCCTCACGTAAGCCTCAACCCTTAGACCTACCTAGAGTCACCTAGACCCTTATAAAAAGGTGAGAATATGAACCATATGAATTAGGTACAGAGCCCATTTGATTAGGCACACCGATTACTCTCTAAACCCTAAACCCTGCACCCTGAACTGTATACCCTAAACCGTATACCCTAAACACTGCACCCTAGACAGTAAGCCCTGAACCCTAAACCCTGTACCCTAAACCCCTAAACCCCTAAACCCCTAAACCCCTAAACCCCTAAACCCTAAACCCTAAACCCTAAACCCTGCACCCTAAACCCTGAACCTTACACCGTGGACCCTACGCTACACCCGAAGCCCACGCCAAGCCTCAGGTTCAGGACCAGCTTGTCGCTTTTGTCCGTGTCCAGGCCAGTGAACGATCCTAACCTCGCGGAGCAAGTGCTTCTTGGAGGGGCGAAACCGCGGCGAAACCCTAAACCCTAAACCCTACACCTTAAACCCTAAATTGGGGCTTAGGGGTTAGGGGTTGTGGGCTTAAGATGAGTTTATAGCCATCTATAGGAAAATCTATGATTTAGGGATTAGGGTCAGGGAGGTCCAGGCGTACTTACAGTCCCCTACCGCTGCAATAGGTATACCTTAGGAGGACCCCCCACCCTGTAATACTGGTATAGTAAGAATATGGGAGGACCCTAATATAATTCCTTTATCCCTTATAGTCACTATTACTGGGCGGGGGGTCCACCTAAGGTATACCACCATGGCCCCAATGGGTGAGGGAAGATTTTAACATTGCGGCCTTGGTCACAACCTAGTTGTGGCCATGCTTATGGCCATGTGAGGGGCCTTCATGACGGTACAGCATGTTTTGGAAATTGGTTTGCGTAATCTGGAAAGCAGGGGATGAGTAGAAGTTTTCGCAACGAATCCATGCCAGGGAGAGAAAACACATGACAAGTTGTCCATGCCGGCATCTGTCATCAAAAGTCTAGCATTTCAATACACTGCAATTGCAATCTTTCCTGAGAAAGCGGCATCTGGCTGTTGCTCCCAAGCCCGCAATGCAAACAAAATGCCTCCGCGTAGAGCTATTTGAGCCATAGTCTACACTCCAATTATCCCCATTACCAACCCCTATAGTGGTCCCCTATATCATCCCTATACACAACCCCTTGAAGGAGATTGAAATTATGGCTCATGTGGCACACCTACAGCTAGCTTCAACGCAACTCCTGTGGCCTGTCAAAAAATGGATAAGGGCAGTTTGGCAGGCAGGCCGAAACCCTAAACCCTAAACTCAAAACCCTTATCCCTGAACCCTAAACCCTAGGGTTCAGAGTTAGGGTTACCTTTGAGGTCCCATACCAAGAAACCCTCGGACACTCTAGTCAAGACATATCAGATACATTCTCCTAAGCTCAGGGTTTAGGAAAAGGGCTTAGGATTCATATCAGACACATCACCCTAAGGGTCCAAGTACCTGAAAATCATATACTTACCCAAAACCTGTAATAGAATTACTATTACCCAAAACCCAAGTACCCAATTATTGGGTACATGGACCCTTAAAATCAGATACATGCTCCTAAACCCTAAACCCTAAACCCTAAGCCGAGCAAAGGCTTTTGAATGCTGGGATGGCCCTTGGAAGGCTGCGGTGGGCACGTGTGTAAGGAACACATGAACTATAGTCCAAGTTCCTTAGAGTGGTTATATGAGAATTATATAGGGTTTGGGTTTAAGAAGCACATGAACTACAGCCCAAACTCCTTAGAGGGGTTATACAGGGAATTATATAGGGTTTAGGGTTTGGGGTCTAAACTGCTTAAAGGGGGTTATATAGTAGACTCTAGGGCTCATGAAGGGGTCCTGCAAACCCAAAGGTGCAGGCCTGGGACTCCCAAGTTATCGAGCGCTCTGAGCCCTCAAGTTCTGGAAGCCAAACTCTAAACCTTAACCCTAGACCCTAAGCCCTAAACCAAAAACCCTAAGGCCTGAACCTTAAACTCTAAGCCCTAAACCCTAAACCCTAAGGCCTGAACCTTAAACCCTAACGCCAAAGCCCTAAACCCTAAGGCCTGAACCTTAAACCCTAAGCCCTAAACCCTAAGACCTGAATCCTAAAGCCTCAAGCAAGGCGCCTCCGTTCGCGGCCAACACTACCGGAAGATGAAATGGAGGATCTGTTGCCTTGGCATCCGGACTCACAGAGTTTGGGGTTTCACTTTTTCTAGGGGTTCAGGATTTAGGTCGTAGGTGTTAAGTTGTGGGGCTTAGGGTTAGGGTTTGGGGGTTAGGGCTGCAAAGATGCCCCCAAGCCCAAGACCAGGACTACACCAATTCCAGTAATTCATTGATGGTCTTGGCCAATGCTCCTGCGCCCAAAAGCGGAAAATTTGTATAGGGAACCGTACTGCAATAGGAACCCCACTATAGCGACCCGTACGATAATGAGTGCAAGCAAGCCCCCATACCCCACCCCACCCCCCACCGAGCAGGCTACGGCTACGGGCCCATAATATGGAGCTTGGTTGGGCCATGGGGCCGGAAATACATGGATATGCTACGGGAAAAATGTTATCATTGTTGTTGTAGGGTTTTTTAAGGGTGACGTAGGAGTGGCCTTCAGAACACTACGTTCTTCAGGCGTTCAGAGCGGCTCTCAATTCATAACATCGCCATGCATGAAGGAGAGACATCACTGCCAACTTTGAATGCAAAAAGCTTGCGGCTTGCAGGTACTCGGGTTGAGGGGTTTAGGGTCTAGGGGTCTAGGGTTCAGTGTGTGACTATTTTTTAGCCATACTCGCTGCGACTCGTTTTCTCTAGGCTACACTTCCGTTGTACCCACGGAGCCCGAAAGAATCAGGAATATGATTGAATCGCTTCGCCATCCTAGGCAATCTTTCTGGTATATTCCCGAATTGGCCGATGCTCACCCCTTCCCCTCTTGCTGCTGAACTGAATCCTGCATGACTTCAGGCGCTTTAGACACTGGAAATTGAATCCACTCGGGACTCAGGTGCCCTGAACCCTGGAAATCGCAGCATCTTCCTGACTCTGGGTCACATGAGATGTCCTCAGAAATCTGCCTGTGCATCCTGGGATGGGCCCTGATGCCTCAGAATACCCTTAATAAACCCCTATTACGATCCAGATAAGTACTTCTCGTTGTCCAACCTGATAAAGCATGTAACCAGTGTAGTCACAATAGTCCACCACAAGTTAGCGATCGCACTAAGTACTGCAGAACCGCTAACTCCTCACTTTGAAGCGCGAGCGGCTCGCCGGGCTAGAAGAGCACCTGCAAATCTGTCATTCTAGTGTTTAGGGTTTTGGGCTCAGGGTTTAGGGTTCAGGGAAATCCCTACACAGACCCTATGTAAACCTAGGGCTCCAGTTACCTAAATAATGGGAACTGGGTTCTATATACCCTACAGTTACATAGTCTAGTAGCCTACTATTTAGGTAACCGGGGGTAACTTCTATTATTATCAAAAATCATTGCTATGATTCTGGTTGTTATCGTCATTAGTCTTGCTATTACTGTATATAGGGAGATTACGCTAAGACACTTAAAGCTGGCTTGGCTTTGGAAGGCTTGGGCTTTGGAGGTGAAGGTTTGGGTTCAAGCTATGGGGGTCCAAGGCACTTCGGGTAGGTGAGTCCATTGAAGTCTTGTTCTGCCTTCTGAAGATTGAAGCTGCCTCATTTTGCACAGGGAACCTGAACAAAGCGTAGTACAATATTGCGAGAATGTCTCCACACAATTTCCTAGAGGGTCCAAGTACCCAAGAGTTAAGTACTTGGAAAGTGGGTAATACTGACTGTAGTACAGGTCTTGAGTAAGTATATGAGCCAAAATCTAAACTTCTAGTATCACCCTTAATAACCCTATAATACTCCCCTCTACAATCCCCGATATAACCTCCTTTCAAAGGATTTAGGCTCCCTAAACCCAAAACCCACAACCCTAAACCCAACACCCTAAACCTATAACCTCCCTTCCAGGGATTTAGGCTATAGCTCAAGTGATGCTTCAGCATTGGATTCTGAGGGTCCGTCATCCTTGGGCTCCTGGGTTTAGGGTTTAGGGCCTAGGGGTTTAGGGGTTTAGGGGTTTAGGGTTTAGGATTCAGGGTTTAGGGGTTTAGGATTTAGGGTTTAGGGTTTAGAGTTTAGGAAATTAGGGTTTAGAGTGGGTGCATCATGGACGCTTCTACCGGGCACGATGTGTCGCATAGGAGCATCTAATTCACTGCTAGCCATGCCGTGGGCAGAAGATCATCGAAAGGACGCCGGAACAGCTCGGGTGCGTAACAAAAAGCTTGGCCAGAACTGACTTTCACTTAGGGATACCCTTTGCGATTTTTGCAGAACTTAAACGGCCCCAAAGTAGCAATATGGGAACCTCTCTGCCCCCTAAGTATATACAACATACAACCACATGGACCCTTTGGGGGGCTACGGCCTGCCTGCGTGCTCTGACAAGTATTTGCCCTCCCCATCTCAAGCTCTAGAGACCCTTAACTTGGGATTTGGGTTACTCAGCCCTAAGGCTCCATGTACCTTGGGTCAATCCCCCACCCAGTAATGGGTACCACAAGGGACTATTGTAGGTATATTAAGGCCTTATTAAGTCCATATTAAGGAGCTATTACTATAGGGGGGATTGACCCAACATGTACCCAATAATGAGGCCCCTGTAAGGGGGAAATGTCCTTCCTTTTTGGGGGGTTCTGCCCTACATATTTATAGGGTATACGGTATACCCCTAAAAATAGGTAGGACATCACCCTAAACCCTGAAACCCTAAACCCCCTAAACCCCCTAAACCCTTCAACCCTAAACCCTAAACCCTTAAACCCTTAAACTCTTAAACTCTTAAACCCTAAACCTCTAAACCCCTAAACAGGAACCCAGGATGGCCACCTGCTAGCGCTGCTCGGCTGCTTGCCCGCGGCACCGCCAGTTCCAGTGAGCGAGTCCTTCCACCACCTGGGCGCGGGGATTAGAACTTAAAAAGAAACGTGGAAATTCCCATGGTTTAGGGTTTAGGGTTTGGGGCTTAGGCCTTGAGATTGGAAGGGGTACGGGATGTCTTTCATCGGCTTGTTCGGATCTACCTGGCGCAATGTACGGGGGCTCGACGTTGCTTGGAATAGGGTGTTGCAATTGGGTCTACTGTACTATAGGCTATCCTTTAGAAGTATAGGGAAGAGGATCTGAGTGAAGCCACACCGTACCTGGACAAAGGGATCTCCATCTGATATATGATTTGGAGTTAAGGGTTCAGCGCTTGATGACCACGTACTGTAGGAGCCCAAAACAGTACCCATATCGTCTTGAGGTCTATGGGAGGTACCCTATACCATAACTCTATAAGGAACCCATAACACTGCAATGGTAATTTTCCCCAGCAGAGGCGTGGGGAGGGGGGCTTTCACGCTTAAGTTTCATGCTGTAGGGATGTTAGGGTTATTGCTGTCAGCCTTACCAGAAGAATCTCTTTAAGCCTAAACCGCGCGGTTTGAGCATGCAGGGCTGAGGGCCAGGAACGAACATCAGATCGAGTAAGTGCAAGAAGAATGAAGGCTCTTAAGAAATCCGCACGTGGCATGGGGGGAGGCTGTTTCCTATCCGCTGTAAGGGACAGCGAAACCCCAACTCAAAGTTCACAGCTCCATCTGAGGACTCCAGTCTGGGGATCTGGCTGGGGCCAGTTTTGCGGCGAGTCTTTACTCACACCTGCAGGTGCACGCTGGTAATGGCACGCCATGGCTTGCAGGGCGAAAGGCTGCGTGGAACAGGGTGGACGGCTCGAAAAGGACTTCGAGTCAGAAGCTTGATGGCCTTGTGCTTGAGTTGGAGTGGCTGGTTTAGGGTTTGGGTTTACTAGCTCCGGAGTCGTTGATAGACTGCACTTTGTTGCTGGCGATGTCACGTGTCTGCTGCGGTTTGAGCCTGAGCCGTGTAGCTGCAACAGCACACAGCTAGCATGAAACATGCTATAGGGGCCCAAAAACTGCCGACATTATTGGTTTGCTGTCAAGGAACTTTGGTTGAGCTACGTTGATGGTAAAGACACTATTTTCACTCTCTACCCATAGGTATGGGAAGCTTATTCAAATTCCTTGACAGCAACCCAAATACTGGTTGTTATGTACCTGTCCCGGCATCATGCATCCAAGCAACCTCAACCTGCCCCTCTCGTTCGAGACGCCGCGGTTTGAAATCAAACGCCCGTACCACCGGGGCCTGAATCTAGGGTGTAGGGTTTAAGGTTTAGGGGCGGCTAGCAGTATCATTTGACTTCTATTTGAGGTACCCCGTGCCATAATCATATGCGGAACCTGGATAACACAAGTTGAGCATGATCTAGGTCACTAAACTATTAGCATTCCATTATTTTCATATGCCATCTTTGGCCGTAGTCCCGGCACCTGCGAGATCCCGCCCCAAGGGTCCAAAGTATACAACTATCAAATACTCCCCAAAACCTAAGCCACGACTTGTAGCATAATAAGCGACAGAGTATGATTAATGTGTACTGGGCCCTGAGGCCCAGTGTAAAGATCGAAAGGTTAACCATCTGGCAAGGCCCAACGAAAACACTTCCGCAAACAAAACATGTATGGTGCTTGACATGGACCCTATGATGCACATCAGATCCCACTAGCACTAGTGTACCCTTGTGTTATCTTGTTCTGGAAGCTATGAACCTGTAGCACCAGAAGCGAACAACGTAACAACAAACCATTGAACCCCAAACCCTACACTCTAAACTAGAAATGGGTGGTTGTCAAAATTATGGTCCCTTTTTGGGTGCCTATTATAATACGGCCCCTAATATTTAGGGTACCCAAAAAGGGACCATAATTTTGACAACCACCCAAATAAGCCTGAAGCCCCAAACAAAAACAAACGACAGACCGAAAGGCGGGTCCTCAAGTCCTCGGTTGCTGTCGGGACGGAAGCCTGCGCTGCCTTTCCAGTTGGACAGGAGGGGTTTAGCGTATAGGGTTCAGGGTATAGGATTTAAGTCTCCCTAAGGGTCCAAGTACCTAATTATCATATACTTACCCAAAACCTGTACTATAATTCCTATTACCCTAAACCCAAGTACCTAACTTTTGGGTACATGGACCCTCTGAATCTTAGCATTTAAAACAAGATTTAGGGTTCAGGATATGTGGTATAGCGTGCGGGGGTTGATACAGGTTGGTGGGGTAGGGGGTTAAAAAGAGGAGAAGGGTTTGGAGATCTTTCAATGCAGGACCATACACCGCTACAAATCCAAATATCTCAAAGTAGGTACTATTAGCAGACTTGGAGCCTTCGAGGTACACAGGAAGTCAGAGAGTAACGCTACAAACCCTGAACCCTGAACCCTGCAGTCATTGTTTGCGCTTCTTGCGGGTGAGCTAGTGTCAATGTTGGGTTCTCTGGCCTGCTTTGCCTGGCCTGCAAAAGCCATAGGGTTTAGGGTTTAGGGTTTAGGGTTTAGGGTATGGGTTAAGGCTTTAGGGTTTAGGAAGCATTTACATGACTGGTAGCAATAGCAATCATAAAAACAATAGCATGTGCAGGCTTATATGCTTCTAGATTCTAGAATAATGTTCTGACCCCTCATATCTAACTTGAATAAAAATCCGGGAAACAACTGTTTAACATAGGCCCCTACATTGAAATTGCGCAATTGCAGTGCAACGCTGGCCTTGACCCCAAGCTAGCCAACCCTAAACCCCAAACCCTTTTGAGCATATTATGGGCTGAGAACTGGCACCACTCCACCAAGACTTGACCTCTGGTTTTGGTTTTAAGGGTTTAGGGTTTCCAGGTGTTCAAATAGTGCTTACCTATTTCAGGCCCAAGTATTTAAAGCACTATCTGCGTTGGGCCCGGAAGTTTAAATTAACTGCCTTCTTTGAGCTACTGGGATGTCTGGGGGAACCTATATGGCCCAATGATGGACAATCACATAGAGCATATAGAAATTTGGATTCTATAGGAATTTATGAGGATTGAGGTTTCCAAAGTTAAGGGGGCTCTTGGATCTGTGTTGGGGTCCACGCATTTCTGGAAGTTAACCACCACAGTTTAAATCATGCTAAATCAAGCATCCTTGTACCTAGTCAATGGCGATAAGAGGGCATTGGTAATCCCAACCACAAGAAGAAAGATCCAGAAGACGGCAAAGGACAGTCACCCTGCTTCTGGTTAGGGTTACCGAAATCTCTAGGTTGCACTTGGCACGTTTGGCCCAATTGACTACTTTCCAAAACGTGGGTCCTGCAGCCATCCTCTGTCCCGATTCCACCTAAGCCCTCGACTCTGTCTGCCTTGGGGTGTACAAACCCCTAAACCCTAAACCCTAAACCCCAAACCCTAAACCCTAAACCCTAAACCCTAAAACCTAAACCCACCCTAAAGGGGTTAGGATTGAAGCATTGCACCCTCTGCGCATCTCCTGGCCCTCAAAAAGTTAGCCCTTGGACCGTAGGAAAAAAAGTATGTGCATATATATATATATGTATATGTATATGTATAGAGGTGGATTCTCTAAAAAGGGGGACCCCAATATAGACCGCCAAATAAGATAATCCTCGTCAAGGGGCCCAAAAAGTTACCCTAGTTTCTTGAAACGTCCAGACATGTGATGTACGGTTTTTATTTGCTGTCTAGGCTACTGGTCAGTGGAAAGTTGGTGAGGGCGTTATTGATGTTTGAAATTCTCGGGGCGAATGTTGACGTTACCGTTTTTGTTGGGGGTGTTGTCGTTTTCCAATCAAAAAACCCTCCATCACAAATCCACTGCCCATCCATCATATACCTCGAATGACATGACCGGTGAAATTCCGTACATCATAAACGCAACTATATGAGCCATAGTCTGACCTCCTAGCATCCCCCTTAACAACCCTCATACTATCACAGTAACCTGTGTCTTTCAAGACTTTAGACCCTGTCGCTCATGTACTGCAAAAGCTGATGGCTCACCTGGACCCCACAAATATGTAGACGGACAGCCTATTGGGCGTGGGCCACTATCTTATTTGAGCTCGCGCCAAAATTCTTATTCCCAGAAGCGGCCGCAGCTTAGCTGGGTTTCCCCAATCGGTAAACAGCATTTGTTAGGGGTATCGGTGTTGGGTTTCCCCTATCGGTAAGCAGGGTTTGCGTGAAAATATAAACCATGGCCGCCCAAAGACTAGTTCCTTTCATGGAGATTAACGGTTGTGGCTCATTTGCTTTAGGGTTCAGGGTTTAGGGCTTAAGGTTCAGGGTTTAGGGTTTTACCTGCTTCTGGGGTCCTTGCGAAGGTTATACACCCAGCTACTACGCCACAAGCGGGTGTAGTTACGGGGCTTGCAAGTATAGTCGTTCAACTACGGGGGCTCAACTAATACGATAAACCCATGAAACCCTAAACCCTAAACCGTATAAGCCTTGCCTGCACCTCAAAAGTTGGTACAATGCAGGTCCAAAACCATATACTTTAGGGGTTCCTTAAGCCCTAAGGCCTAAACCCTAAGCCCCAAACCCTACTTCAAGCAGGCCTGTATTAGGGATGCAAGCTTCGGGACCGAAAGGCTGGCGAAGCCAACGGATGCCGCAACTCCAGGCCTTGAGTCGGGGTTTTAGGGGCTTAGGGTTGGGGTTTCAAGGTTTGGGATTGGGGCTTAGGATTTAGGATTTAGGGTTTTAAGGGGTTTGGGTTGGGGTTTAGGGTTTGGGGCTTGGGTTTTAGGGTTCAAGGGGTTTAGGGCTCGGGGTTGGGATCCAGGTCTTTGAGGTCTGTGAATCACACCTACCTTGGGCTCTCAAGTCTATAAATGATACCTATGTCTACCTTAGGCCTGGAAGTTGATAACTGATGGCTACTTCGCCGTTGGGTTTGGGAACTGGGTGTGCCTTTCATCGCTTCATTTTCCAGGCTTTAGCTGCTTGGGTCTGAGGGGGCTTGAGGTTTGAACGAGCATTCGCTTCGGGCTTCTGAGCGACCCCTTTGAGCCTTATAGGGATTACAAAGGGACAATGACGTGTCCCCTTCAAAGGCTCAATAGACCTGACTTTTGATGAGCTCTGAATGTGCGCGCTTTCTTCACATCCCGTTGATGGACAAAATCCAGCATTCCCTTTATCTGAGTGTACTATAATTCCATGATTTTCAGAGGTTACGTGTTAAGGCCGCGTGGGATTTTGTCCATCAACTGCGGGACCCTAAGCCCTAAACCCTAAACTGGGGGGGATTATACGAACCTTGACATGATTTGCTCGTTCGAGCTGCTGTTTTTGGTTGGAGGGGCCCTACTTGGAGGGTCAGGGGGACTGAGTAAGTAGATCAATGCTGGGATAATTCGGGGTGTTACATGGCTTAGACAGGGGTTATCAGCATACTTACTAGGCCTCCCTGACCCTCCAAGTAAGAAGCACACGGATTTTTTCATTTCTGGAGGAAAGACGTAAAATGGGCCCAAATCAGAAGAAGCCTGGGACCTAGAAATTGGGGGCTCGAGGGTTTCTCAGGGCAGGGGTAGCCTCAATGGGTTTAGGGTTTAGGGTTGAGGGGGAATGAAAACATCCCAAATCCTAAGCCTAAGCGTGTGTTTTGATGGTAATGGTCCCTCGAGATACCGGGTTGCCGTTAAGGAACTCGAACAAAGTCACCATGATCTGGGTATATAGTAAAAATTCCGGTTTCCCATTCATAGTCAACTGATGTAGACTCCGTAGCAGTAACCCAGGGGACTCCTACCTGATGGTTTCTAGGCCTAGGTTGCAGCTGCAGGGTCGAAGCTAAAGGCTGTGGGTTAGGTTGTGGGCCTTGGATTTACGGTCAAAGCCAGGCAGCTAGAAGATGAGTATCGCCCTGGCCCATGACCCTTGTCTTCAAAATGATGACGCTGCGTGAAGATTAGGATGAGAGCGATTTTATGCGATATACGGGATAGGTAGGCGGCCCATAGGTTTTTACAACTTTTTCAAATGTCCTCATAACCCAAAGATAACCGACATATGACGGGACGCAGGCGCAGGGCTAACAACTGAGTTATATCACACGCAGGGCATAATTACCCAGGTCAGAAACGCTCTCCCATGCCGCTGGCTGCTAGGCCGCTGCTCAGTTTGATTGTCTCGGCAACTTTGAAAAGCATAACCCAGGCCCCTGATTAATAAACCCCCTCTCCTGAATAGAGATTATGATAGGGATCCCAATATTAAGGCCCCTAAAAGGAGGGGGGGGTTCTGAATCATGGTTCGACATTATACAAAGATCTCATGACAGATGCCTCAACCCGGTAAGGGCTGCACTGAACCACCGGTTGCAAGAGCACTACCTGCTCGCGTGGGCGGTTCTTTGAGGTACACAGGGTTAAGGGTCTGAGGTTTCGCAGCTTCTGAGAAACAGTATTCACATCAGAATGGATGCTTTGGCCATGAGTGGAAGCTTCATTCTGTCGAACCACCCTAATCCCCCCCCTGGTGGGTGGCCTAGTCCAGCCCGACCATCCCGCATGAAATTTCAGCCTCGCCCAGGGTTCGAGGCTTTGGAGGTACGCGGCGGGCGCATTTTTCGTTACTTGGACCCAAAAGCCCCTGGAGGCCCCTG